>JASAMZ010003510.1:0-40338 GCA_030248115.1 Linhomoeus sp. GSCO2_2
CTGTTGCTGCGGTTCGTGGTCGTTTAGCAGGTGGAGGACGGCCAACAGCGACTGATCCCCTTTCAGCTTTTGGACCAGCTTCGACTCGCAGCGGTTGGCCAGCTCTCTCATCTGATACCTGTGAGTAAGAGAGCGTGAGTGTGTCTCGTCCAGGTTCTGAGAAAGACGTCAGGCAGCGCAGCACCTGTGCGGCGTGCGCCAGTCGGAAGAGAAGGGCCAGTTCCTGGACGTCGGCCAGGCAGCCGTCTTCAATGCGCTTGGTGTAGCAGTAGTGGAGGAGGGCGCTGACGGCGACGTCGCTGCTGTCCTCGACTTCGAGTCTGCCCGTGTTGTTCACCCGCATGTCCGCCTCCAGCATGGCCTTCAGCACTGGAGACATCCTCGACAGCACCAGACGGTGCACCTGCAAGACGTTCGCATAATATGTATATGCCCTAATACTGTACCAGTGCTATGTAGCGGTTCATGCAGCGAATAGACACATGTATGTAGGTGCATAATATGGAGTGGATGCTAACTAGCGACGACATTACGTCGTAGGTAGTCACCTGGTGTTGACGGCCAGTGGGGGAGGCGACGACAAGGTCGCTGCCTTCCTCTCGCCTGCTTCTGGGGGCCAATTGAACGGCCAGCTCGCTCTCGAAGAAGCTCTCCTTTGTGAACCGGATGATGCACATGAACTTCACGCTTCCGTCCCTCTGCACGCAGTCGCTGAGCGGCTCCTTTCTACTCGGAAAGCTATCAGGATTACTACAGCGATCGCCGGGCATCAGCAGCTTCTCGACCGACTGCCCAGTGCTTATGGCCTCTCCACCGGCCTTCTGGATGTGGAACGAGTAGCGGACGCGCCGCCCGTCGTACCCGACGCAAGAGGATCTGTCATCCTCCACCAAACAAACAAATACGGAAGCGAAGCCGCCGTCAATGGACGTCCAGAAGCCACGCTGTGTGCAGACTTCCAGTCGCCATGTTGTGCCATTTGACAGTCGAACGCTGTCGCCGATGACAGGCTGATTGTTTAGGCAGTCGGCCTCCACACGCTTGAAGTCGGGGACGACGAGGCAGAGATCCCAGCTGCCACAGGTCGCGTACGACTTGCTACAGTGGGCAATATTTTCATATACAAAGTGGTTTTGTATATTTTTTTGTATATTTCTTTGTATATTTTTTTATACTCCACAAAAAAGTGTGGAGTATATAGCGATTGTGCGCGGAAACAGAAAATTGCAACGGATGTAGCTCGCGCATGAAGCGGCTGATTTCAAAACGGTCTTTTGCGTTGTGTAGGTCTAGTGGGTGGGCAACCTGCACGACATATGGGGTCACGCTGCGGGACCCCGTTGGCGGGAAATTCAAAAATTTAAATTTTCAAAGTACTGGAAAATGGGTTAAACAAGGTAGAACTCCAAAAATTTGCATATAATGGTATATACTATCTTTTGATATGTTGTAGTACTCGATAGGGCCGAGGGTGGAAAAAATGAATTGGATCGCTGCGGGACCCATTTTGGCGCCAAATTTAAAAAATTCGCGATTTTTGGCCCTGGGTCGACTTTGACGAGCTGCTGTGCGAGCTAGGTAGCAGCTAGAGCGGCGAGACCACTCTTGGTGCTCCTTCCCAGATGTCCTCTATCGAATGGGCCATGAACGGAGAAAATCGGCCGAAACACAAAAAACTTTCTTACACTGCGACTTTTTTGACTCCGGGGTCGAAAATTGCGATTTTTGTGTTTCGGTGTTTGTAGCGCTCGAATGCGTTGCCGAAGCGTTCCAAAAGTGGTTTCAAACGATTCTACGCTTAAATCTGGTCTAGAAAAGTGTTTTGGAAAAATTTTTGAAGCTACAGTATCCCTGCCGCGTCCGTTTGAATTGTGGGTGTCCGGTAGACTTTTGCAATATTATACTCGATTTCGGGGTTTTCGTCGTGGACGACTCGGTAGAGGTGGCGGCAGACCCGCTGCGTGGCCAGCTTGTCTCTGATGGGCAGGAGGTCGACAATGGCCGTCGTCAGCTCCAGCGGCAGAGACAACAACGCAGCACCTCTGGAAGCATCCTTCACTTCTCCCTCTTCTTTGGCTACAGCGGCTTTGCTTCCAGCAGTCTCCTTCTGCAGCAGAGCAGAGGGCACACATCAGTCACACGGAAACGGTACTTCAAGGCATCCACTGCAAACCAACCTTCGTTGTCCCAGATGCGTCCGCCGAATTGGTCCTCATTCCACCAACAGTAGCGCCGCTGCCATCTGTGCCACCGAGGGAATGACTGGAAACGACCTGAGAACAAACAGAGTTCATCTTCATTACACGCCAGCCAGCCATGAACGCCAAAGGCTAACCAGTTCCCTATCGCTTGCGGTTGTTCCCGTGGGGCACTTCGCTTCTATTCGTCTTCCTCGGATTTCTTGCTTCTCTTCGTCGCCAATTCGGATCGAAGGCTGCGACATGATGCTGCCAGAGGTACAACGTTGGATCGCTTTGCAAACACCAACGGCTGATTCGGTTCGACTTGATCTGAGCTTCGTCCCTCTTTTGATTGATGCTCAGCAATACTCTGAAAGCTTCACCTTTGGAAGCTTCACTCTCGTATCTACAATCTAAAAATACAACACAGTACCGCCAGATAATCTGAGCGACGGATTGGGCTACATAGGTCACGATTGCTGTAGTAATGCGAGCGTTTTGACGCAAGTGTCGTCGTCGCCGCCGTCGTCGTCGCCGCCGTCGTCGTCGTTGGGGTCATCGCAGAATAGTGCAGATTAAGTGAGTGACTATCCCGACTACCGCGATAAGCATTGACACACTTTCTCAGCCATACAAAACCAAAGTCCGAAAAGCTGCAATGTGGACAGACGGAGGAACCACAACAAACAGGCAGGGGCAGAGGAGTGTGGGAGCACGTACATCATACACTATACAGTCGAAATGCAAGAACCGACAACGATGATTGGATAGTCAAAGTGAGGAACCATATCCAAATCAAGCTTCTCATTGGCCGAGCGTTACTCAGGCGTTGCGTTCACTAGTAGGAGGCCTCGTAGAAGTAGTTGGGAAACTGGCATGCGATCTGCCATCCAAGGCCGGACTGGCGGAAGGCGTCGCGCTGCTCGGAGACCAACTTGAAGGCGGCGGTCTTCAGTTGCGACAGTAGATGAGGGGCCTGCTGTTGCTGCGGTTCGTGGTCGTTTAGCAGTTGAAGGACGGCCAACAGCGACTGATCCCCTTTCAGCTTTAGGACCAGCTTCGACTCGCAGCGGTTGGCCAGCTCTCTCATCTGATACCTGTGAGTAAGAGAGCGTGAGTGTGTCTCGTCCAGGTTCTGAGAAAGACGTCAGGCAGCGCAGCACCTGTGCGGCGTGCGCCAGTCGGAAGAGAAGGGCCAGTTCCTGGACGTCGGCCAGGCAGCCGTCTTCAATGCGCTTGGTGTAGCAGTAGTGGAGGAGGGCGCTGACGGCGACGTCGCTGCTGTCCTCGACTTCGAGTCTGCCCGTGTTGTTCACCCGCATGTCCGCCTCCAGCATGGCCTTCAGCACTGGAGACATCCTCGACAGCACCAGACGGTGCACCTGCAAGACGTTCGCATAATATGTATATGCCCTAATACCTGGGTTTTTTTTGGGCCATAGTGGGGGCCATGGCCCCTAGAATTTGGACCGGTGCTGTAGGTTGTATTGACTCCGGGATAAATTGACGCCGCGTCAACTTTTCCCGCCTGGTAAATTGACGCGCGTCAACGTACCCGAGCTTATCGCGAGTTGCGTTGACGCCTGCTGCCTTATTCAATTGGACTCAGACTGTCTTCCCGCTGAGGGACGCGAAATAAGGTCGGGTGCGCTGACGCCGCGCAATCTTGATTGACTACAGAGCTTCGTAGTGCCTAAAGTGTGCGGAGAGATGAGACAATTCCAAAACCGATTCCAGACAATGACACCGTTTATCGTTGCACCACTCTACTGATGTCTTCAATACAAAGTGAAATCGAGTGAAGACACTGGCTTCGGACCTCTAGCGAGTGTCTCTCTCTAGCTAGCCTCTAGTATTCTGCACCCTAAATCCCAGGAGGCCTGCACACAATCTCACTTTGGCCGATCCGATTACTTACCAGTGTCGTCTCCTTCGACGTAGTACTCTTAACTGAAGAGGTAGCCCATTGTGACACTTCAGAATTCGTTTCGTGCCAGCGTTCATGGAACGACGCCTCCAGCACCTACGGTGCTTGTATGTCTGAGCCAAGGTAGAATCTGACATGGCCACTGTGGCCACCTTGAGCTATCTACTGCGCTAACGAGGCAAGGGCAGAAGTTAGAGTGCTTTCAACACGCGCCTAGTTGAATAAGGGCAGGCGTCAACGCAACTCGGAATAGGGTCGGGTAGATTGACGCGCGTCAATTTATCCAGGAGTGTGTTGACGCGGCGTCAACGCACCCAGGCGTCAATACAACCTACAACACCGGGCCCCTAAGATTTTTGGTTAGGGGCCACGGTTTAACAGGGGTACCCCTGTTGCGACAACTCAAAATTAGCACTTTTGCAGAAATTTTGGCCCATTTGGCCCCCAGGCCCCAAACGAAAAAAAAAAACCTAGCCTAATACTGTACCAGTGCTATGTAGCGGTTCATGCAGCGAATAGACACATGTATGTAGGTGCATAATATGGAGTGGATGCTAACTAGCGACGACATTACGTCGTAGGTAGTCACCTGGTGTTGACGGCCAGTGGGGGAGGCGACGACAAGGTCGCTGCCTTCCTCTCGCCTGCTTCTGGGGGCCAATTGAACGGCCAGCTCGCTCTCGAAGAAGCTCTCCTTTGTGAACCGGATGATGCACATGAACTTCACGCTTCCGTCCCTCTGCACGCAGTCGCTGAGCGGCTCCTTTCTACTCGGAAAGCTATCAGGATTACTACAGCGATCGCCGGGCATCAGCAGCTTCTCGACCGACTGCCCAGTGCTTATGGCCTCTCCACCGGCCTTCTGGATGTGGAACGAGTAGCGGACGCGCCGCCCGTCGTACCCGACGCAAGAGGATCTGTCATCCTCCACCAAACAAACAAATACGGAAGCGAAGCCGCCGTCAATGGACGTCCAGAAGCCACGCTGTGTGCAGACTTCCAGTCGCCATGTTGTGCCATTTGACAGTCGAACGCTGTCGCCGATGACAGGCTGATTGTTTAGGCAGTCGGCCTCCACACGCTTGAAGTCGGGGACGACGAGGCAGAGATCCCAGCTGCCACAGGTCGCGTACGACTTGCTACAGTGGGCAATATTTTCATATACAAAGTGGTTTTGTATATTTTTTTGTATATTTCTTTGTATATTTTTTTATACTCCACAAAAAAGTGTGGAGTATATAGCGATTGTGCGCGGAAACAGAAAATTGCAACGGATGTAGCTCGCGCATGAAGCGGCTGATTTCAAAACGGTCTTTTGCGTTGTGTAGGTCTAGTGGGTGGGCAACCTGCACGACATATGGGGTCACGCTGCGGGACCCCGTTGGCGGGAAATTCAAAAATTTAAATTTTCAAAGTACTGGAAAATGGGTTAAACAAGGTAGAACTCCAAAAATTTGCATATAATGGTATATACTATCTTTTGATATGTTGTAGTACTCGATAGGGCCGAGGGTGGAAAAAATGAATTGGATCGCTGCGGGACCCATTTTGGCGCCAAATTTAAAAAATTCGCGATTTTTGGCCCTGGGTCGACTTTGACGAGCTGCTGTGCGAGCTAGGTAGCAGCTAGAGCGGCGAGACCACTCTTGGTGCTCCTTCCCAGATGTCCTCTATCGAATGGGCCATGAACGGAGAAAATCGGCCGAAACACAAAAAACTTTCTTACACTGCGACTTTTTTGACTCCGGGGTCGAAAATTGCGATTTTTGTGTTTCGGCGTTTGTAGCGCTCGAATGCGTTGCCGAAGCGTTCCAAAAGTGGTTTCAAACGATTCTACGCTTAAATCTGGTCTAGAAAAGTGTTTTGGAAAAATTTTTGAAGCTACAGTATCCCTGCCGCGTCCGTTTGAATTGTGGGTGTCCGGTAGACTTTTGCAATATTATACTCGACTTCGGGGTTTTCGGGGGCGCTGATTACGAATTTGGCATTCGTTTATCGTTTAGATAATGTTTGAACGTACCTGTGACGAAATCGCATGCTACCGTACCCCAACTGCAGAATTTCGTTTCTGCGAATCCAAAGGAAGTAAGGGCTGTTGTATGTTGATCCTGGGGTATTCTGGGATGTAGATCACGAATTAGGCATTAGTTTTCCGATTGGGAGTGTCAGGAGGCCACAACAGCAGAGGAGTCACCGTGCGTAGGAGTTCAAATTTGTGGAGTATACTGCGTCCCCCGGACGACTTGCCTGGTTGTATATATACATATACATATACAAAATACAAAGTTTTCAAAATATACATATACATATATAAAGATACAAAAAAAATTTGCGATATTGCCCACTGTACGACTTGCTCGCCACGCCCTGTACAAAGGCAAGGTTACAATGCCGTACGCAGATAGGTACTGTAGGATTATTCGCTTACGGATGGGCCAGAAGGCTCCCCCAACACGCCGGCCATCTAGAAAGCGGTTGATCTAGAGTGAACCTTGTGACGTTGTAGGCGAAACCTTCTCTAGAATGAATTCTGCATGAACGAGCGCTGCTACCTCTCTCACGAAACGTCGACTCCTGGTTGTCACTCCTTGTCAGAGCACTACTCATAAGATGGCTAGATCGCGCAGTGGGGGGGGGGGGGGGGGACAGCGTGAAAATAATCGTCGATATCGGCAATACGATATCGTATCGCAGAGTGATCGCACAGAGACCGCAAGAAGACGCGCGTTAGCTCCTTACGATGACGTGGCACTCACATGTAAGCAGGGAAGGACTGGTGTATTGGGTGTCCGCGTGCGGGGGGGGGGGGGGGGAGAGCGAGCATCGGCGCAGGCAGCGGGGAGGGTGGGAGATGGCGATTCGGCGGACTCCAGCAGGGTGATTGTCCAAACTCTCAAGCTCTCAACTGGCCCAACGTTGGCGCGTCAAAACGGTATATGCAAACTGTCATCGGTTACCGTAACCGCATTTTTTAAAAACCCAAGTAAGTAGGAAGACGATTCGCAAGCCCAACGCGCCAATGTTGCCCAGCCCTCTTACGGTGGGACACTCTGCAAGGTGCAAAGCTGTTGTCCCTTCTCTTTCTAGTTTAGCTTGTCAGGACCTTCTTACCGGCACTTTCTTTCCATAGTCCCTTTCGAGTTTTCTGCACCTCGTACGAAAATCTAATGATTTGTAGTACGAAGATTGAACCAACTACATTGAATCGTCTACTCACGTCGGTAGCTGTGCTTATGCAAGGCATTATGTACATACGGAATGCTGCGAGTTGCGGTGGTATTCCACGCAGAGGTTCACATTCTACATACTAGGAGTCTCACCCGACGTCATTAGACCATTTGAAGACGTTTTCGTCTCAGTGACTGACGAGGATAGACATAACCGACTGCACTTGCTGGCAGCAGGTTGTGAGTATTGTTTGCTCAACGCAGAGAGGATCGAACAAACGGTACCGTACTACCTGTTGCGAATGAAGACTGCGAATAGTGTCCAAAAGCGGCCCCGCTGTCGAGCTTTGTCTTCAGCGCAGTGTAGATTCAGAGAGCTCCGTGAGACCGTGAGACTGTAGAAGTCAACCCACCCTCGTCTAGTTTGCTTGACACGCGTTGCCTGTCCTCTCTTCATTTCCGTTCCGAGATGGCAAGTAGTGGTGGCGCTTCTCCAGCGGATGACCTTTCCGGCATGGAAGAAGGAATTGGGTGGGACGTCGTCGCCAATTCGGTCTGTTCCCACTCGCAGTCACTGCTGCTGCTTTGCCTTATCTCCATTTATCTCTCTTCAGGTAGTTACTGGCGTGCAGGCAATAGCGAGAGACCGCGAGAAGCTGAGGAAGAAGGTGGCCGACTTAGAGGTTTGTACCGCTCGAGAGAGAACCACTCGTTTGCACACACACTCTCTCAAAGGGAGAATTTCTTGGTCTTCTTCAGGAGCAGGAAAGGAAGAGAGGGGCGGCGCAGTCGCAGGTAAACTGATTCCCATAGTTGGCTTGTGAGCCTTCGCGATCAGATCTGGCGCTCTTGATTTATCTGTGAATTGTCCGTCGCAACGCAACTGTGTAGGCGTCTCGACTCTTCAGAGTGAGCGACAAGTGGCGCAGTTGCAGGAGGAGAAGAAGACTCTCCAAGTGGACAAAGCGCAGCTGCAGGTGGGGGCTGCGTGGATCGATATTCATTGATATCCATTTCGGGGTTTTCACCGATGTGACATGAATGGCTGATTGCGAATACTTCATTTGTAGGCGGCCGTCAAGCGACTGGAAGATGAGCTGGCCGAAGTCCATCACAAGAACAACAAGAAGAAGAAGAAGACCACTGAAGGTCCAACTGCGCCAGTGGCCAAAGACAAGGAGAACTCCACAAAGGCATCTGAGAAAGGTCGTCCCCTGCAGCACCAGCGCCCTGTTGGCGCAGTCCGTCAGGTCAGGCGCAGCGTCGAAATCGAGAGCCCGCTTCTTCTGTTGCTTCAGCATATCTCTCACATGGGCTCACACCGTTTCATTTCAGCCAGTGAAACCACAAGAAATCTCCACTCGCCCAGTGGGGCAGCGACAGGCGTCGAAGGGGGTGAGAGAGGCCATCCAGAAGCAGCTGAGAGGTAGTGGGGAAGAAGTGCCTCCAAAGCGCCGAAAGAGGCGACAGAGCGCTCCGAGAAGCGCCAACAACGGCGCCTCCGCCCCACCAGCTGCTGCATTGGCAGGTTTGCTTTGTGGCCCTCTTGGGTGACTTTGTATTTTACCAGGGCTAGACAATCTTTCAGTGAAGAGAGAAGACGACGACGGCCTACTCTGCGCGCCTTGCCAGTTGGCTTTCGGCAGCGAGGAGCTTCTGCAGGCCCACCAGAAGCGTCACCACGCCGAGAGGCCCCACCACTGTCGCGTGGATGGCTGCGACTACAGTGGTATCACGGCCAGGGACTTGTGGACGCACACCTACAGCCGGCACAAGGAGAGGGCCACGTCTGCGCCCGCTGTACCAAGGGGTTCGCCTTCGCCTCTCAGTTGAAGGAGCACCGCCTGCGCCACCACAACGGGAATCAGCGTCCCTTCGTTTGCCCACTCTGCTCCAAAGACTTCAAGACTCCCAACGACATGCAGAAGCACAAGAATTGGGCGCACGAGGAGCTGAAGCCTTACAAGTGCCCTTTCTGCACTTCCGCACCTGCTTCTTGGGCGACATCCAGCGCCACAAGCAGAGGCGCCACAGCCATCTGTTGCTGTAAGAGAAATATGTAGGTTGGAAAGCTTGCATAAGGGTGTGAACGCGGATTTTGTTTCGGCGCGTCTAGATACATTTAGTTGTTGCATAGTATGTAGCTACGTTACGTACCTCATCTGATGTTCGGTCCACTCCCTTCCACGTGCTGTTGATGCTTCTCGTTGTTGCCCTCTCCTCGAGAATGCGCCTCTGTTTTGTGCGTAGCACTCCATAATCAATTTCATGTATCAATCCGCTTTGATTGATTGGCCGCTTCTCTTCACTTGCTTCTCTTATTTCAGTTTGAGTGTAGGTTATTGCTTCCCCTCCCTTTGGTCGATGCGCTGATCGTTAGTGTACTTGGTTGGCTTCAGCTCTTTTGTAGGTGCTTGTGCCGCTTTCAGTTGCTAGCTATCCGAACCCTTGGTGCTGAATAGATAATGTGTTGTTTCTTCTCGTGCGTGCGTGCGTACATATCGCGATTGATTCTTGCTCTTGGTTGTCGATTTACGCTTATCTTCGAGACTGATTAGGATGTGATTGGGGACCATTGTCGATTCTATGGCTAAGGTTGAGCAGTGGTGCCACATTTCGTTGGCGCCTTTCTTTCGTCAAAACGTCTCTTCTATATTCTTCGTCGTCGATCGAACGAACCCTTTGCCTAGCTGATCAAGCTGACTCAGTTGATCGATAGGTCGATGGCTTGGAGAGTAAAACCTTCTTGAGTTGGCAAACATCAATCAACACTGTCGCTTCGTTGAACTCCAAAGCTTTCTTTGTAACAAAGGGAGTGAGTGGCCTATGTATGACCGTTGTACATTCAGTCGTCCTTCGGTGCCGAGGAGCTGTCGATCGATTTGATTCCAGATCGTTCACATCATCGTGCTTCGCAGTTACAAAATGGTGCGTTCTGTGATCTGTCGAGCCCATTGGTTTTGCAGCTTTGATTGGGTTCTTTCGATGCTGTTGAGAAGCTTCTGTCTCTCTTTTCAGTATGAGGACTTTGAGAACACCAAGGAGAAGCGCATGGGAAGGGCCCGGACAGATTTCATGTGGCCATACGAGCTGGCCGAACAGGTGGAATGCTTGGTACTTGTACTGCACTGTAGGCGCCAGCAGTCGTGAGATTTGGGGGGGGGGGGGGGCGGGGGGTTGGCGTTGCGTATCATGTCCTTTAATTATGATTGAGTAACTGCGCACACCGTCGAGTGCTCAGGGGCGCATCAGACACGGGGACACCGTCCAGTTCCACTGCCAGAAGAAGTGCGAAGGCGGCGGTCTCCTGGAGTTCTACCACTCCATGGTGGTCACCCAGCACAGTGAGAAGGTCAAAGGCGTGCGCGTCGCCCACTTTGGCACCGAGAGCCCCACGGTTACGCTTCAGTTGTTTTACAGTACTCTCTGCATCCCTTCTCAGTCTTGGGTCGGCGCTAGGCTTCGTGATTGTTGTGCTGCTGATCTAGGACTTGAATCGTGGATGTAACGAGTGAAGATGAGGACTCTTCTTGCTACAATTGATGCGCATCTATATATTGTGTAGGTGGAGGACGAGCCCTTCATGGCCGTGGCCAAGCAAGCCAAGTGCCGTGTAAACAATTTCTGCGACCACTGCCTGACCCCATATCCGGGCAAAGAGGTCGCCCAAAGGGCCGAAGACGCCGTGGGACGGAAGCACAACGGCCGCTTCTATGACAGAATCGACAACAACTGCGACCACTTCGCTTCTGCCATGCGCTACGGCCGTGACAACCAGTCGAGTCCCCAAGTGTTCGAGGTGCGTTCAACCGAGTGCCGCAGGCGCCTATGCATGTACCGTATCGTATATGGGATGGAAGGGGAAGTGGAGAAACACGCGGGTGCGTAATATGTTCATGTAGAGCTCATTTAGGAGGTACCGTATGCTGTTTAGGCGCCACTTCAGCTGTTGAAAAAAGCCGTATGGCCGGCCGTCAACCTTGCCATGAACATCGTCGCCAGTACCCTAGGGGCTCCCAGAGCCAAGTCGTCCACTACTGCGAAGAAACGTCGTTGATTCGATTTCTCTGTCTGCTTCTTCCTTCCTACATTGCGTACTCGTGTTTGCCGCTCTCTGCTGTCGCCCCATCCTTGTCATTTCTCCTATAATCTCAGCGCTTGCCAGTGTCGATCTCGATTTGTCCCGTTTCGATTAGCTTTTGCAAATGGATTTCGCGACCGATTGATTGGTTCAGTGATCGTACTTACTTGTCTTGCCAGTCGATTCGTCTTCGATATGCCCAACCATGTTGCAAAGTTGAGTAATACGGTAACTTTCAAATCCATGCGCGCTGGGTGAAATGAGTGCTATAGCCAGGCTTGGGCTTTTCGTCTATTGCCGGTTCTTAGGCTGGGTGGCATTTCCACGCGGAGTATTTCTCATATGCTTCTTTGATGAGGATCGCTTTGGGTGATCAATTCAGCGATTGGCGCATTCGTGGCACGATTATCTTGAGTTGTCGTGATATTAGGTTGTTGGTATGTAGCTGCTCATCTGATCACGGTACAGCTTTGTGAACGAATCCAGTGCCTCTGTTGATCGATCGAGAATATATCGGTATCTTTGTTGTGAAGGGTTGCAATAATGTGGAAAACTGACGCCAAATACCTGTATTTATACCTATTGGCGTGTTCGTGCCGAGATCGTCTGCTCGACTCACCACTTCCAGCGTCTTCACAAACGACTACAACACATACTTTCGTCCATTGGATTGCTACAAACTGTCAATCGACGGATCGCCGTGTATTGTTGCTCCCTCGACAGTCATGTCTTCTGATTGGATGCCCATAGAGGAGCTGATCAGCAAGGGACTGGTGAAGAAGGGAACCATCCTGGAGTGCGGCACCGGCAGTTGGCTGGTGGGCTGCTAGTCGCTGATATCTCTTGTCCTTACAGTGCGCACTCAAAGTAAATGTTCTGTGAATTACTCTTGTTAATTACGCATATCACTGTGCGCACTCTGTAAATATTCTGTAATCGGTGATTCTGTTCAGCACTCGATGGTCGTCGTGGAGACGGGTCCCAGCACAGGCGACATTGTCATCGTGGAGTTCTACCGGAAGGTGCTGTCTCTCTCTGCGTGGATGGAGTATCTGTTTTCACATGCCACTGGCGCACACTCTTCCTTCCTTCCTTCCTTCAGGTGGAGGAGCGCCGTCTGACCGAAGGGCTCGTTTGCAGAGTCAACAACTGCAAGGACGACCACTGCACTCCCCTTCCAGAGGAGGAAATTGTGGAGAGGGCCAGAAGTCAACTGGGCACCAACTTCAGAGAAGGATACAACTTCGGATGGAACAACTGCGAGCATTTCGCCACCTTCTGTCGCTACGGGGAGGAGCATCGCTCCAGTCAACAAGTGGGTTACATACAAAATGTCTACATATGTACCTTGTGCATTATGTTGAACTGTTGTGTTGTCATCTGTTTCGACTCTGCGCACAGTTCAGCTGGACGAGATCGCCCCACACGGCACCCCCGCCAGATGGCTGGCGGCGCCCCTCGGCTTCATTCACAGTCTGTTTGGGGCCAAGAGTGTGAATCAGGCCGAGTAGATACATCGATAGTCACAACTGAGTGTAATAATTGATGCCAGGTTGTCGAAGTTGTCAGATGCGTTGTCGTGTTGGTTAGTGTTGAAGAAGTGTGTTGTTTAGGCGTTGTTGCAACGTAGTTGAGGCCATTGTGTTGCTTGCTCAAATCGGAACTGATTCTCAGTGGAACGATGTCGCTCTAGGCTGATCTCAGATCACGAAGGAGTGTTGTGGTTGGATTTGTTGCGTCGTTTGGCCGTTTACTTTCAAACTCTGCTGTAGATGTCGTGCCTCTGTCATCTGTTGGTGCATCTGCGCAGTTGCTTTTGGGTGCATAATGTTGTAGCTCTGTCAAGCGCGAAGGTCGTCGAGTCGAACGAAGAGTGGAATAAGAAGTACCAAACGCAGCAATTTACACACAGAGGCAAGGCAGCTATCCAATCAATCAGTCAGAGAGTGTCACATCCTTCTCTGCGAAGCCTTCTGTCGTCGTCGTCGATGTGATCTCTGCCACCATTCCCACGTCCACTTGGGAGACGGTCGCCGCCTGGGCCGTGTAGTGGTTGGGCTGAAATTCAGTGCTTCATGGATTGCCCGTCTAAACGCAATGAATGTAGATCGGCTACCTGTGCCGCAGAGTCGACAGTCGAATGGAACTCCGCCGTCGGCGTCCTATCCCGCGCCTTCTCTGGTTCAACTGTCGTTTCACCGACTTTCTGCGTTGTTTCGATGGGTAGAAATCTCACGACGACCTTTTCTTTTCTCGGTGGTGGGACGGTTTCTTCAGCTCTGTTTTCGGTCAACGCCCTACGCTCCCTCAGTGGAGCTTGCTTTTTGATCGGCCATTTCTCTGTCTTGTCGCTTTCTGTACTAGCTTGTTCTTCTTCCCGGCCAAACGAATGCGGCGACTTTTGCCTTCGCCTTCGCTTCTTCGCTGCGCGGCGGCGGCAGCAGCAGATAATAAACAGGAAGGCGCCCAGGCAGAGGAGGATCAGCAGCAGAAGTCCCAATCCAATCAACATCGCCTGAAGCCATGTTGTCTTTCCACGAGGCGCTCCAGTGGCGACGGTTGCTTGATGAGGCACTTTGGAGGAACGACTTGCGTTCCATCCCGGCGGCTTCTCCGTCGTCTTTGGCTTAGAAGTGAGGGAAGATGGCGTTGCTGGGGAAGGCACTGAAGTGGTTGCTGTGGGAAGCAGAGTCGTCAGCGTGACTGTCACTATCGGTGGTGACGGTGGCGTGGCTGTGCATGTGGTGGTCGTTGTAGTTGCAGCTGTGCTGGTCGTTGTGGCAGTCGTGGTGGTCGTTGTGGTCGTAGTGGTGGTCGTTGTCGCAGTCGTGGTGGTCGTTGTGGTAGTCGTTGTGGTCGTCGTGGTGGCCGTTGTAGTCGCCTTTGTAAGATATGCGCTCCCGGTAGGCGGATATCTACAGGCGATTGGCCTAATCTAGCGCGAAGCTTAGAAAGGTGGGTCGCCGGTTCTTCTCTCCTGGCGCGTGTCTTCTAGCTCGCCATCTGTGCCATTCCACTGTGCGACGAAGACAGCCAACTTCGGCGGACAGTTATTCCGGTTTTCGGAATTTTCTCGAACAGCACAACTTCACCAAAGCCAAAAGCAAAACCACACGACGACGAGGCAGCACTTCTTTTAGAGAGGGTTCAAGAAGCTACTACCTAGCGAATGATTCGAATTCTCGCGCTCGACTGCGAAGGGGCGACGAAATTGGGCGCGAAACAAAACCTCAAAACACAGGCCGCTCGGCGCAACCAATCAGCGACGAGCGCACACGCTGAAGCATATATGGTTAAGCAGCACAAGATCGATAGAGGCGCAATTACCCCTAGTTGAGCTGCGGAAACACAAGAACAACAAACAATGGAACACACGATCGCGCAACAACAACTTCGACACAACGGCGCGAATACGGCGGCACTGGCACTGGCACGGGCGACAGAAACAGTACCAAACACACACGGAACATGAAGAAAGGGCGACGAAAAGGCACATATCCCACATCTCCGGCCCGGCAAGGCGAGCGGTCCCTCGCGAGCAGGGGATCCTCTTCAGCGGCTTCAGGGGGGATGGGTCTTCACAGAGGCCAGACAGATGTCTGTGGGATGGGTACAACCGCTCTCCCAGAGGTGGGGATAACCCGACTTCCTCTTTGCCTCTGACTTCCTCGTCCGGTCGACGTCTGGTTCAGAGAGAAACTGGAGCTGCTGGTCCACTGACTTGGAGACAGGGGAGGACCAGGGAGGGTCGCGCTTGATCATCTCCTTGTCCAGCTCCTTGCTTGACTTGCCCATCTCTCTCAGACCGCTCTGGGTGGCAGCTCTGCTGCTGGCAGACTGGCGCACCTGCTCTCGCGGCTTGCTTCTCTCCCCAGAAGGGCGCCCAGTGCTGTCGTCTTGCAACATCTGCACCTGGGACCACTTCAGAGAAGTGTCACCACCAACCTTGCCATGCAGCTCATCTCGCATGGACTTCCAGTTGCGCTTCAGGAGAGCGTCCTCAGGAGGCTTCCTCTCACAGCGCTCCTCCAACCTCAGCGATCGCTTGGCAGTTTCAGTGGTCTGCAGCGCTGCCACCACACTCCTGCCACTGGACTTCAGGTCGTCACTCTTCTTCACTCGTTTCCTCTGGCGTTTCTTCACAGACTTCTGCTCTGGGGGTCTGCCTTTGTCTGTGGGTTCCAGCTGCTCAGCGAAATTCCCCTTCACCACGCACGCCGGCGCACGGGTGTCCACCAAATGCAGACGGGAACCCAGCTCCACTGAGGGCTGCTTGTGACACAATTTCACCGAGTCCTTCGACCTCGGCTTCACAGACTGCGGCTCTCCCTTGCAGAGAGGTCCGACCTCGCCAGGAATCAGCTGCGCGCACACCACAGAGCTCCTCTCACAGGCAGCCCTCTGTCTCTGCTGATCGTTGTTGAGACTTGCTCCAACGTCAGCTTCAGCCATCTCCTGAGACTGGTTGTGCGGCAGACGATTGACGTCCTTCTCGACGGTCCACTTCTCGATCGACTGGTTCGAGTTCAGCGCCAGGGGTTTCTCCAAGCTGTTGGACACCAGTCCCATGACCAGCTCCTTCAGTTCAGCTATCTGCTCTGGGAGACTCTGCAGCTTCTTCAGCTCAGAGACCTCCCTCTGGAGTCCCCTTATGGCAGACATGTCCTCAGTGAGCACACCACTTGGCAGCTCCACCTGAGACTCGACGTCAGACTCACCCTCTTCCTCCGAGTCAGAATCGTCATCAGAGTCAGAGTCCTCACTGGGCAGCTCCTCTGCCAGGCTCTCTTCCCCCTCCGGCCCGGCGTGGGTCGAGTATGGGTCTTGAGAGATAGGCCGGTCCGGCCCGGCTGCTTCAGCCGGGGCCTCCCTCTTGGCCTTGGACTGACTCTGCATCTGCCATTCACTGCCCTTCACACCTGGCAGCATGCTCTCCGATTGGACACAGGGGATGTACCATCCACCCTGGCCCTTTCTCTGCGACAGTCCATGCATGGCAGACTCAGCTTCAGAGGTGCCCTCCACAGCCAGGTTTCCCTGCACCGTGTTCACTGTTCCCCTCAGCATGGCCTCCAACCGGTTCCACTGGACCTCCTTGTCATCAGGCTGCCTCTGACTAGCAGTGTTGACAGCGTTCTGACCTCCACCCGAGCCTTGCGGCTGCTGCATGGGCGGCTTCGGACAGTCCGAGCGGTAGTGGCCTCTCTCGCCACAGTTGTAGCAGGTAACGTGAGTCGCTGAACCTCTGGGCCTACTGGCACCACCACCCCATGGCGGCTGGCTACCAGGGGGAATGACACCACTGCCACCCCGCTGCCCACTCTGGCCCCTGCTTTCATCTCTCCAGTCACTGCTGGAACTCTGGTGTTGGGTCTGGCCCACTACGCCACCACCCACCAGCGGTCTCTCCTCAGACAGGGAACCAGCCTCAGCAACCTCACTAGGCGCCTTCTTCGCCTTGCTGCCACCAATCGCCTTCTGCGACTTCACCATGCCATCGCCCATGGCCTCCTGGCAGTCCCGAATGAACTGGACCACACTCTCCAGGGTACTGTTGGGCATCTGCCTCACTGACAGGGCAGGCGGCCCCAGGTCCTTGGGCAGATTGCGCATGATCTGGTCCAGCAACATCTGGTCCCAGTCCTGCCAATCAGGCCAGGCTTTGTACGCCAACTGCCGCAAGGCCTGCAGGTAGGCATCAATTGATTCGCTGCCACGATTCCACGCTCGTCGGAAGAAATCTCCCTGCCACGAGGACGTGGGCCGACGATCTGTGTAGTTGGCCGCCAACTTCGCCACCAGAACGTCATACGTGGCCGCAGCTCCCAGCGCTACCAACGTCTGGTCCACCAGCTCTAGAGGTCCACCCTTCAGGTGTGCTTGGAGCGCCACTGACCAATAGCTGCGATCGACTTGCGCTGCCTCCATGCGCATCTCAAACTGCCGATGAAACGCACTCCAGTCTCTGCCAGACTCTCCACTGAAAGGCTGCATCGACCCCAGCTCCCTCAGAGACATGGGCGACGACGTTGCACCAGCCACACTGGCCACTGGAGGCGCCTGGGTCCTCTGGGTCCACAGCCATCCACTGGCCTGCGACCAGGACCACTCTCCCTGACCGGCTAACCCCGCGGGCAGCGTCGGCATCTGGGAGGGCACTGGAGGTGCGATCATGGATGGCGGCTGACCAGTCTGGCCGGTCACGTTCTGCGCCACACCTCCAAAGCTCGCCAGCTGGTTCTGGGGCCCCACAGTGGCTGCCATCTGGGCACCAACTGTCTGACTGGGGTTCACACCCAGACCACTGGGATACACCTGCGCGTTCATGCCCACAGACTGGCCCACTGCCATCTGGGACAGCTGCCCACCTCCAGACATCTGCTGCGGCATCGTCGCCATCGTCTGGGCACCACCACTGGACTGGCTACCAGCTGGCTGGGCAGCGGGCTGCATCATTGTCGACATAGTGGACGACACCACTGGGGGCTGAACTGACTGCACGACGCCCACCTGCGCCTTGCCAGCAGCGGTCGACATCACGGGCACCACTGGAGTGGCTGCCACTGACACAGCACTGACGTTCGCCACGTTCGACACGTTTGCCACGTTCGACACACCATACGGCACCATGGGCACTTGCGCTGCACTCGGAAACGCTGCCAACGCACTCGGCACCACTGACGCACTCGCCGCAGACGTCTGCAGCATCCCTGAGGCACTAGGCGTGGCAGCCGACATCGCCCCCACAGGCGGAAACGCGCTGCTTGCCACCGTCCCCAAAGACGCGCTCGTCACAGCCGTCGGCGCCACCGACACCACTGGCGCAGCCTGCGAAACCAGCGTCGGCGCACCCACACTGTTGGGGAGCCCACCACCTTGCGCACCGAGCGCCGCTCCTCCCAACGTGCTCGCCCCGGACACCACAGGCAGAGACGTGGACGCCGCCGGCGCACCCAGCACCGCGCGCGCCGTCCCAAGCTGCCCCTGACCAGCCTCCAGCCGTCGCAGCTTGTCTGCCATCTGCTGCATCTCAGCCAGCATCTGCCGCTTCTCAGCCAGCATCTGCTGCTTCTCAGTCTGCTCTTGCTGCCTTTCGGCCAGCATGTCTGCCCGCATTTGCTGCACCAGCTGACCGAGCTGGTCTTGGTCACCTCCAGGGACTTGCCCTTGCGGGAGGATTGCAGCGTGCAGGGCCAGAGGGGAGAACGCTACTTCTCCACCCTCTGCCGCAGACTCTGGGGCCGGCTCCTCAGCCCTGCCACCCCTCTCAGCAGCCAATGGGGTCGGCGCACTCCGCCTGGCACCCCCTTCCACTTCCTCTGGGGCCGGCGCCTTCCGCCTGCCACCCCCTTCCTCCTCTCCTTCACCGCTCGACTCGAAGGCGTCGTCCGACAGGTCACCCGAGGCTGCGCGGCTGCGCTGGGCTCTCCTGCGGACACCCTCCACTTCTCCTCCGTCCCTCTCACTCTCGCGCAGCGCTCGGAGCCGACTCCGACACTCCGCGCACACCCAACGAATGGGAGTGCTGCCGGCAGCTTCTCCTTCCGTCACTTCCAGGCGAATATCGGCCGCAACGCACTTGGCGTTCACGTGACCGTGCGCCACTTTCCCACAACCGCCCACACACAGCGAAGGGTACTGAGACGCATGCACATCGCCATCACAGAAGCAGCAGGACGCAACGACAGAGACACTTCCGTCGGCCATGCCTACTCGCCTCAACACAGGAAGCACAGAAGAGTCGCAAAATCCGGAACTGGCTGCGAAGTATTCACGGGCGCTCCTAGTTATCACCATACACGGCGAAAACAGGCTAAGCGAAGACGCAGAGATACACGGATGGGAAATCACTCAGTCGCGGCGAAAACACACACACAAGAGACCGCCAAACGCAATGGGCTCCAGGCTGTAAGATATGCGCTCCCGGTAGGCGGATATCTACAGGCGATTGGCCTAATCTAGCGCGAAGCTTAGAAAGGTGGGTCGCCGGTTCTTCTCTCCTGGCGCGTGTCTTCTAGCTCGCCATCTGTGCCATTCCACTGTGCGACGAAGACAGCCAACTTCGGCGGACAGTTATTCCGGTTTTCGGAATTTTCTCGAACAGCACAACTTCACCAAAGCCAAAAGCAAAACCGCACGACGACGAGGCAGCACTTCTTTTAGAGAGGGTTCAGGAAGCTACTACCTAGCGAATGATTCGAATTCTCGCGCTCGACTGCGAAGGGGCGACGAAATTGGGCGCGAAACAAAACCTCAAAACACAGGCCGCTCGGCGCAACCAATCAGCGACGAGCGCACACGCTGAAGCATATATGGTTAAGCAGCACAAGATCGATAGAGGCGCAATTACCCCTAGTTGAGCTGCGGAAACACAAGAACAACAAACAATGGAACACACGATCGCGCAACAACAACTTCGACACAACGGCGCGAATACGGCGGCACTGGCACTGGCACGGGCGACAGAAACAGTACCAAACACACACGGAACATGAAGAAAGGGCGACGAAAAGGCACATATCCCACACCTTGGTGGTCGTTGGGGAGGTAGTAGTGGTGGTGGTTGCGGTCGTCGTGGAGGTGGCTGTCGAAGTCGTCGTCGTCCACTTCAGGGCCAGCTCTCTCGGATCCACTCTTTTGTCGTCTCGGAAGTTGTTGCAGAAGGGTGTTCTGCAGCAGCAGCCGAAGGTGGTGTCGTTGAGGGCGAAGCAGAAGGGCGCTCCTTCCTCCGGCCACATTTTCTTCTTCTCCGCTTCCCTCTCGCACAGCTGCTGGTCTCTCTGCAGGGAGTCGGCTCGCCACCACGCGTAGACCTTGCTCGAGTGCTCGCCCTTGCTGCAGTATGTCGTGTGAACCACATAGTCCATAGTGCCAATCCCTACTGGCTATTCTCGAAGTGACTCGACAGGCACGGATCCAGGGGGGGGGGGGGGCCCAGGGGGCCTGGGCCCCCCCCCCCCCCCCCCCCCCTAGAGCCCGGACTGTATTACTGGACGGGCCCTTGAAAATTGGAAGTAAAGGCCCACAAATGTACAAATTTTCGCCTGCGGCCCTTAGAAAAGGTAAAATTTTCGCCTGCGGCGCTTAGAAACGGCAGATTTTTTGCTTGTGGCACTTAGAAATGGCAAAATTTTCGCCTGCGGCGCTATTTAAGAGAAAATCTCAAAGTGTATACATTTGGCCCCCCCCCCCCCCCCTACAGAAAAATCCTAGATCCGTGCCTGTGACTCGACATCGAATATGACGGCCTTTTACCTGTAGATGTTGAGGCAGTAGGGCGGAAGTCGACCGTCTGCCGATAGCCTCTTTCTCAGCACTGGTAGGAAGGAGGAGGACCAGCAGCCGTCCTTCCCTTCCTTTTGCCACTCTGCCACGGCAAAGTCGGCTGCGAAGACCGATTCGTCGTCGAGATCGTTGCAGAAGTCTTTGGTCGTGCAGCAACACGTGAATGCCGTTGGCTTTCGACCTAGATGGTCATTGAAGCAGGCCCTGGCACTGTCGGCGCACACACGTTCCCTCCAGGAAGTGTCGCGGTCCACGTGCTCTGGTGGTGTTCCACCGACGAAGATGGCCGAACTCTGAACGAGGATTTGGCCGTCGTCCTCGTGTAGTGTAAGCCCCGTCAGGCAATAGGCGTAGTCGGCCTCGCCTCTCCTTTGCAGTAGGCTACGATTTTCTCGCATGTTGAGTCTGCTGAAAGGAACGCTGTTGTTTCACGTCTGTTGCACTTTCGAGGCGAGGAAGTCGCCTTCTCACTCGGCGTAATAGGCCGTCTTGAAGAGGGTGTTGTAGCAGCGGAGAGCTGCAGCCAAGGACAGCGTCGTCGTCGTCAGCGACAACAGCAGCAGAAGACGCGAAGAAGCCATTCTCCACTTCGCTCAGCGCCCGAAACTTCCTTCTTCTGGCAAACGATAAACCTACGTAACTTCGGACTTAATATTGTGACAAGTACATAAGATCAACGTTTTCAAACAACACTTGTTCAATCTGTACGTATGCAAGGCGCACTAATCCGGAAAATTTGAACTACATATCACGAGCTGCCGTTCTGTGAGAAGGTGCAAATGCCAGCGTTGATGAAGAGCTCAGGTCGGCCTTTCACTTCCAAGTTGGCATTTAAAACGTCCACCATCACGGTTGGTTCCATTACAATACGCCGATGCTGACAGCTACCGGTTAGTGCCAGCGAAAGGATGGTTGTTTCATTCTTCACTGCGCCCTCATTCTCAACGAATGAGAAGCCAATTCCAATCAATCCTAATCTGTTTCACAGGTGCGCGTACTGAATCGTCGTAATCAAGAACCAATCACGATAAGCAAGCACGAGTTAGTCGACATATCGATCACTAACGTCGGGAATGCAACCAACTCCTACAGACACCAACAGCCACAGAGTATCGAACAGCGCCGTAACCAACAGAAAGGCAGCAACGAAACAAAGAGTAGTGAATGGAAATTAGCAACTGAAGCAGCAACTGGTGCGAGCAATCTGGGCGGCCATTCTCGAGACGGAAACGAAAAGAATCAAATCGACACTGGCGACATTCTATTGTGTGTAGGTGTGTAGACGTCCTGTACCTTATGTATGTAGCTGGGCAGGCTCAACTCGAAAAGACGGGCAATTGGCCTTCAGCATTGGACGCCCTCCCTGCCTGCCAACCGACGCCGACATTGTGGAGTCTCTGCTTGTGGAGCTTGAGGTGGTCCCACCGGTGTGAGCCATATGGGCAGAAGGGGCACTTGTACTGTTTCAGATGATTGTGCACCCTCCTGCTGTGCGTCTCGAGATCGCCGGAGGTCTTGAAGCCTCTGGCGCAGGTGGGGCAGACGAAGGGACGCTGCTCCCCGCTGTGGTGGCGTCGGCGGTGCTCCTCCAAGGCGCCAGCATTGGGGAACCCTTCGGCGCACTGGACGCAGATGTGACTTTTATTGTGCTGGTGGTAGTTGTGCTTCCGCACCAGGTAGGCTGTTGCCCCTCTGTAGCCGCAGCCTTCCTTGAGGCAGTGGTAGGGCTTCTCTGCGTGATGCCTCTTCTGGTGGGCCTCCAGAACCTCCTCACTGCTGAAGGCCACCCTGCAGGGAGCGCAGATGAGATCGCCGCCGTCGCCCTCCCCTGAAGCGTCCGTTTCCACGCAGTCACATTTCGCAGTCATGTGCTCTTTCGTCAAAACCAGCAGCCCACCCATCTCCAGAGCCGAGCTCTGTCGCATCTTCTTAAGACTAGGAGGCAGTTCTTCCTCTCCTCTCCCAGCTTTCTCCAACTGCTTCTGGACGTCCTCTCTCATTCTCTTCGATGCTTGCCACTGAACCACTGGGCGGGAAGAGGCCTCTCCTTGCAGCATCGCTGGCTGACACTGTGACAACCTTGGTTAGCGACAGTATCCACGATTTCAGACGTGAAGAAGACCCTGGTGGCGGATGTGACTGACCAGGCCCACAGACTGCTGTTGCATGGAACGAACTGGCTGCGAAACTGCGGCTTCCTCTGTGGGCTCCTCTTTGACCACTGGCCCAGTGGGATCTCCTTCTTCAGTGGTCTTCTCTTGTTCGGTCTTGTTGTTCTCTCCACCAACCAACCGCTGGGGAAGGGTCAGACACCATCTGTTCCGTCTCAGAATGGTGATCCCCTTGATACCAGTTGCCGGGGAGGGCTTCAACTGTAACGACAAAGAAGGGAGGGTGGGACAAAGATGTTGGCTGCTGCCACGACAATAAACAGTAACAGAAACTGACTTCTGTGAGATCGCGATAGGTGGGCCTGGGCGGATG
Source organism: Linhomoeus sp. GSCO2_2 (assembly GCA_030248115.1). Taxonomy (NCBI): domain Eukaryota; kingdom Metazoa; phylum Nematoda; class Chromadorea; order Monhysterida; family Linhomoeidae; genus Linhomoeus; species Linhomoeus sp. GSCO2_2. Next base: position 23,125 of record JASAMZ010003510.1, read on the forward strand.
CCATCGACGCGGCTCGCACGACTGATTCCCCTCTGGCGGATATGGCAGCTTATTGTCACCATAGCGACGCTGAACAACGGGTGAAGGAAATGAAGTTGGCGCGCAATGCCGAAATGTGAAACGCGACCTGCACTACGCTATGTATTGGAGGGCGACCCACCTTCGTCTCCTGCTGATACTGCAGTCGTCTGACAGCCGCCTACAAGCAACGGTTGAGACCAGTGGCGGGCCCAGGATTTTCGAATGGGGGGGGGGCGCCACTTCAGAAAATTTTCGACTATTTTTCCATTGCGCCGCAGGCGCAAATTTTTGCGTTTTTAACCGTTTTACTGCAAAATCTGCCTTTAAAATGACTGTTTCGGCTTATCAAGAGCGAAAATTTTGCCCAAAAATAGCGCCGCAGGCGAAAATTTTGCGATTTTTGGGCAAAAATGTACCAAAATTTGTCAAAAATAAGCGCCGCAGGCGAAATTTTACCGATTTTGAAGCTAAATATAGGAAATTTTACTTAAAATTGCGCCGCAGGCGAAAATTTGTGCATATACGCACCTTTACTAAGGAAAATTTTTCCCTAAGGTCGGGCCCAATGGGGGGGGGGGGGGGGGGGCGCGCCCCCCCCCCCCCCCCCCTGGGCCCGCTAGTGGTAGAGACGAGACGTTAGCCATCATCAACGGCAAAGGAACTGAAGAAGCTCAAGGATTACATCAACCAAATGTACCTGCAACTGAGCATTCTGCAACTTGAGAGCCTCATTCTCCTCCTCCAACTGCTTCACTCGGCGCTCACTCTCAGTCTGAAGAATGCGCATAATAGACAGCAAAACAAAGTGTCAGTTCAGTAGTAGTAGTGCAGTAGTCGTTAGTGACCGACCTCAACTGTCACAAGCTTCTTCATGAGCCTGTCGCGTTCCCTCCTCATCTGCAGACTGACTACTATCTGAATCGAGAAAGAGTGAGTGAGACGTATATGAACCGAAAACAGAACTGGCTTTGTTTCTCTCTCTCTCTGTCAGAAAGAGAGAACCGAATTGGCGGCGAGGTCCCATCCACTTTCTTCTTCGACGCCTCCGTCCTCGCGTGAAAGCCCCTCCGCCGCCAGAGTGGCAGAACGGCCACTACTCGCCAGCATTGAATGGCTGTGACACTCTGGGAATGGAGAAAGCGCAAATCGACAAAGACAACACACTTGACACTTCACAGCTTTACACCTTTCGTGCAGCGGTTCGTTTGAACTGCGCAGTGGATAACGGCCTTGCAGAGTGTTGGGCACAACCTGCAGTCTCAGTTCGCAACAAGTAACGGTGCAGCGCACGACACAGTATCTGATGCGAGCTGCAAATCTGAGATTGAGGGCCAACGGCAGCGAAAGTTCGTTCTTCCTTCGCGACTCTTTTCACTACGATATAACACAGCATCTATTGTAGCCTCAACGATCGATCTGACAAATGCCACCCAATCGACCATGATCAACGTCTCGAAAATGCACCTAACCCCAATTAGAATCCCATAATCACGATAAATTCATACCGGTGGAATCACCCCATCTGTCACCAAGAGACAGCGCACGTGCAGCAGTTCAGGCAAGCATATCGGCCTAGCACTTCAGTTTCAGGAAGAGGGCGACAGCCAGCCAACGAATGAACAGCGTCTGAACCAAAAATGTAATGGAAACTACGAACTAAACAAAACGACGGAAGCAACTGAAGAGGGGAAGGACACATCAACCAACGAGCACTGTAGTAGGCGAGATGGTTCGAGCGGTGGGCATTGACAATCACGAGCGGCAACAAAGCGACTGAATCAACTGTGTGAAGGAGTCCAAATGAATCGAATCCACACCTATTGCATACATACAGTAGCTGCTCAACATAGGCGCGTCGTGTCAATTCGAGAATTCAAATTCGAAAATTCCTCGCTTTCGGTAGAGACGCGGGACTCCCAAGCCTACTGCATCTACACTTACACTAACAGGTGACTGTGGTGGTTCTGCTTGTGGACCTTGAGGTTGGCCGTGAAGAAGGTGCCGAACTCGCAGAAGGGGCACTTGTATGGCTTCAGTTGGCTGTGCACCCTCTCGTGCCTCTTCAGGTAATGGGCAGTCTTGAACCCTTTGGCGCAAGTGGGACAGACGAAGGGTCGCTGCTCCCCGCTGTGCTGGCGCTGCCGGTGTCGCTCCAAGCTGGAGGCGCAGCTGAACCCTTGGGCGCACTGAGCGCAGACATGCCTCTTTTCCTTGTGCTTGTAGTAGTTGTGCACCCGCAGCAGCTCAGCCGTTGCCCCACTGTAGCCGCAGCCCTCCACGGGACAGTGGTGGGGTTTCTCCCAGTGGTGCCTCTTCTGGTGAGCCTGAAGAACCTCTCGACTGCTGAAGGCCACCTTGCATGGAGCGCAGAAGAGGTCGCCGCCATCTCCCTCCCCTAAAGCGTCTTTCTATTCGCATTCCCAGACCTCGTGAGTCATTTGCAAAGACGGGCGCGTCTCTCAACTCAAACCTGTCTCTGCAGCTAGTTTGGGTTGTGGCGCGAAGCTGCCGTTGTTGTCTGCGGTTGTCGCGGTGCTCTGTCTTCCTCCTCTCTTGTGGCGCTTCGGTGGGACGGCGCCTTCTTCTTCTTCATCGTCTCTCAGCTGTTTCTGGATAGCCTCTCTCACTCCCTTCGACGCCTGACGCACTGGAGGGGGAGTGGCCACTCCTTGCGGTCTCGGGGGCTGAAACCGTGACTATTCGTTGTGGCGAGAGAGACATTTGAGGAGACAGTAACATTGGACCTCTAGTTGGACACTCAGTTAGCCGACCCTCGATCTGGACACTCGGCTGACCTGAGGGACTACTGGGTCCACAGGCGGCTGTTTCTGCAGAAGGGCACCTTCCTGTGACTGCGTCTCCTTTGTGGGCTTCTCTTTGGCCACTGACTCTGCGGAGGCTCCAGTGGTCTTCTTATGGTTCTCGTTGTGGTCTCTGTTGACCGACTGCTGGAGAAGGCCCACTGCCAGACGTCCATTCCATTTGACAAAGGAGATGGCTCTGGCGACGGACAAGGGGCAGTCCCTCCGCTGCAATGGGACGGCGTTTGGCTGCCGACGAACAATTTCCCATGACAACAAAATGTGGAGAAAGTGGGCCCACTTCAGCCAGGTCGAGATACATCGGTGGCTGCCATCCTTGCGGTTCCCACGCCTGATTCATCTTCTGCAGGATTGTGGCCAGCTTGTCGCGATACTGACCCTGAAAGAGTGAGACAGACAAAGTTGACATTCAAACGGAGAAAACAATAGGAATATTGTTAGTTGTTTGGGGTAAAACACTGAATTTGAGGGATAAACACCTTTGCCTCGTGGTCCTGCAGTCGCTTAACGGCCGCCTACAAGCAGTGGTGAGATTTCAGCCATCATCCAAGAGACGTCAACTGGTGGTCATGGACTGTACCTGCAACTGCGCATTCTCCACCTGCAGCGCCTTCTTCTCCTCCTCCAGCTGCTTCACTCGGCGCTCGCTCTGAGCCTGTGGATGCAAATGCGAAGTACCAGAGTACCATTGCAGTACCTAGTAGAACAATGGAAGCAATTGACAGACCTCGAATGCCGTCAGTTTCCTCCTGAGATCGTCGCGCTCCCTCTTCATCCTCTGCAGACTGTCCGCAATCTGAACCGAGAAAGAGAGGGAGATGGACATGCGCCGACAAAGAAACAGATTCGGCTTCTCACTGCACTGTCAGTACATAGGAGAGAAGCAGACCGAATTGGCAGCGACGTCCCATCCACTCCATAGGTGCGATTGGGGGGGGGGGGGGGGGGGGGGGGGTTACCCCCCCCCCCCCCCCCCCAGCCTTGGCCATCCGGAGGAATTTTCGCCGGACCCCCCCCCCCCCCCCCACCCAGAGGAAGCCGGAAAAATTAAGGAAATTTTCCCAAAATCAGTCCAAAATTGGTCAAAATTTTCGCCTGCGGCGCTATTTTTGCGTAATTTTGGCCATTTTCTATGAATTTCGCATCAAAATAGGGCAAAAATAGCTAATTTTTGGCACTTTTTTGGTACATTTGTCTACCCCCCCCCCCCCATTTTGAGCCGATCAGGAAACGGATTACTGATCCGGAGACCCCCCCCCCCCAAACCCCAAAGACCCCCCCCCCTGGCCCAATTCTGGATCGCACCTATGATCCACTCTCCTCTTCGACGCCTCCGTTCACACGTGGAAGTTCCCCCGCCGCCTCAGTGGCAGAGCCGCCATTACTCGCCATCATTGTTCAGTGATTGTTTTCCAGTGTAGGCCACGAAATTCGACGAGTACAGCAGACTTCCCACCTATTCTCGGCAAGGTTCGGATGAAGTGCGCAATGGAGGAGGGCAGCGCGGTGATTTCAGGAAGCTGCATGCAGTCTCCGTTCGCAACAGGACTGCCGTTCACAATCGGACCTCTCGTCCAAATGAGAGATGCAAATCTACACAAACAAGAAAGCGCATACCCCATCTAATCGGAGGTGCTGCTCTGCGAGCCTTGAGTGTCAAGGTCAGGTCAGCCAACGGTTGGTCGGTTGCTCAGTTATGTCTTTCTACATACCACATGTGTTACAGCTACATACATACCACATGTGTTGCTAAGTCTATGACGCTCGCCACTTACAGCGTCTTCACTGGCGACTACGATACTTCCGTTGTTTCCCGATCGGAATATTATCGGAAATCGGCTTAGAACACGCAAAGAATCTTTGAAGAAACAACGAGGTGTGCTCAAGAAGAAGAAGGAAAGAAAGTGGCCAGCAAGTACATACCAAGTAGCACAACGAGATGCCCACGGGCATCCCAAAATACCAAGCGAAGCCGAAGGGGGAAGCACACAGCGAGAACAGAACACACGAATCCGCGGGTGCCCTCTAGTGAACCCGTTTCAACCAGGCAAGTCGTCCGGGGGACGCAGTATACTCCACAAATTTGAACTCCTACGCACGGTGACTCCTCTGCGGTTGTGGCCTCCTGACACTCCCAAGCGCAAAAGTAATGCCGAATTCGTGATCTACATCCCAGAATACCCCTGAATCGACATACATACAACACCCCTAACTTCCTATGGACCCCCGGAACCGAAATTTTGCACTTGGGGTACGGTACATGCAAATCCGTCATAAGTATGTTAAACATCATCTAAACGATAAACGAATGCCAAATTCGTAATCAGCGCCCCCGAAAACCCCGGCATCGAGTATAGTGTCGCGAAAGTCGACCCGACACCCAATGTTCAAATGGACGCGGCAGGGTTACTGTAGCTCTGCAAATTTGCCAAAAAACACTTTTCTAGACCAGATTTCAACGTAGAATCGTTTGAAACCACTTTTGGAACGATTCGGCAACGCATTCGAGGGCTATAGACGCCGAAATGCGAAAATCGCAATTTTCACCCCGGAGTCGATAAAGTCGCAGTGTAAGAAAGTTTTTTGTGTTTCGCCCGATTTTCTCCGTTCATGACTCATTCGATAGAGGACATCTGGGAAGGAGCAACAAGAGTGGTCTCGCCGCTCTAGCTGCTACCTAGCTCGCACAGCAGCTCGTCAAAGTCGACCCGGGGCCAAAAATCGCGAATTTTTTAAATTTGGCGCCAGAATGGGTCCCGCAGCGATCCAATTCTTTTTTTGCGTGTTCGGCACTATCGAGTACTACAACATATCAAAAGATAGTATATACCATTATATGCAACTTTTTCGAGTTCTACCCTGTGTAGCCCATTTTTCAGTACTTTGAAAATTTAAATTTTTGAATTTCCCGCCAACGGGGTCCCGCAGCGTGACCCCGTTTGGTGTCCACCCTGCCCACTTACTAGGCCTACCCAACGCAAAAGACCGTTTGGAAATCGGCCGCTTCACGCGCGAACGCCGTTGACTGTAATTTTCTGCGTTTCGCGCACAATCGCTATATACTCCACACTTTTTTGTGGAGTATAAAAATTCCACGCGAAGACTGCATTTCATATGTTTCTACTCGTTGCCGTTCTCGACTTTGACCACGACAACGTTGGCGCCGTGGACGAGCAGGTGGGGGCGGTAGTCGAGGTGGTGGTCGCCGCGCATCTCCTTGACGTTGTGGAAGATCTCCAGCTGCGCTCTGTTGGCGGGCCACTGAGTGCTCTCAAAGGTCCAGGTGGCCTTCCGCTCTTCCCAATCCTTCATGAGCGTGAAGTGGGAGCGGTCGAGGCGCAGGCGCTTCAGACGGGGGCTCTGCTCGAGGAAGTCGCGGTAGTTGATGACGGCGCCTTTGAGTACCTCGCCGACCAGGCAGAAGGTCACCACGTGGAGGCTCTCCAGATTGGGCGCCACTGATGTGAGGCAGTGGAAGACGGCGGTGGAATCGCGCTGCAGATACCGCTCCAGTCGAAGCTCTCGCAAAGCGGGCATTCCCATAGGCTGAAGTCCTTCTGGGCCCCTGGGCGGCAGCCAAACGGTGCCCAACTCCAACTTCGTCAGAGCGTTCAACAGACGTCCAAGGCAGACTGCCAGAGGACATCCGCCGGCTGGCCACTCTTCCGTTGTTCCCGTCACGCGCAGGCCTTCCAGCGAGTTGTTGATGGTCTCGAGGATGCACACTTCGCTTCTACCATAATACGATTTCAGTGTTGGCAAAGCCGCAAGTTCCGCGAGACTCTTCTTGATCTTTTCATTCACCCTGTTGTCCCAGCGCCATTCCAGTGACTTTAGGCTGCTCCTACCCTTCTGCGAGTGCGACTGCGCCACCCTTCGAAGGAACTCCGCCAACGGCCCTGAAACGCCTCTGGCGATCGGGTGGGAGCGGGATTAAAGGCACGTCACATTCTTGTGCCGCCCACCTTCAAAGTAAAGCCGACAGTCGGGAATCACCAAGAGCTCAAGCGAGGTCCAATTGTCGCACAGACGCGTCACTATGTCCCACTTAGGGCCTAACTCGAAGCGACGAGGGCGCACCGACTTTCCACGGAACTGAGGATAGTCCATGGCGTAGCCGTCGAAGACGCACGACTGTCCCGCGGCTGTGGTCACTTTTACCCCATGGGGGGTACTCGCCGCCGTCAGTTTCGCCCCGTATTCGGCGGCGACCACCTGCAGCTTCCAGGCGGGGTTCTGGAGGCAGTTGAGGCGCCACTCTCTGCAGACGAGATGGAGATTGGCCCACTGCTGCACGTCGAGAAGGGAGACGATCTTCATTTGGATATTGAGCGGCAGCTGCATCAGAAAGGTCGACTGCTTCGGAGGAGGAATCTCGACCGTTGTGGAGTCTTCTAAAAGATGGAAACGAATCCTCTACTACCTACAATCCTCTATACTAATCGCGCGCTGTCTGTTTGTCTGTGAACACGATAACTTTCGACAGCGGCGATGGATCCCGGACATCTATACACGAAAGAACCGCCTTCCACCGGGGACCATCTGGCGGAAGTTTGGTCTTTCGCCGCCGCCTAAATTCGGTCGATCGACTGCCGCGCCGCCTGTCGGATGACGTATTTCGCCTATCCAATCATCGTGCCTCGCGAGCACGCATCGGTCCAATGAGTGCGCGTCGCACGAGCGAACGCCTATGTCGCGAAACGCCGGTGACGTCAGACTATTGATTATATGCTGCTATAGGGGAGGGTCGACGCTCTTCACTCTACAATACCAGCGGGCCGTCCCGCGCTGAAGTAAAGCCGCGCGCGTACACAATCTACACTGCGAGCAGCCATAGATAGTCCGCGACCAGTGCAGCCTGCGTACAGTGCACAGTCTACATTCAGACCAGCCATACACACTCCGCGGTGACGGCCAGTGTTGCCTGCGTATAGTGCTGAATCCGAGAAAGTTTGAGGCAGAGGTTCAGCACCAAGTGAGACAACATTTTAACAACACTTGGATGCGCAATGGCAGTAGGCCATGTTTTCCAGCGCGTGAGTTGCGTGACAACGGGCTGTGAGTATCCGATCGAACGCGTGAGTTGCGCGAAAACGGGCTCCGAGTATCCGCTGGGACGCGTGAGTTGCGCGAAAACGGGCTCCGAGTATCCGCTGGGACGCGTGAGTTGCGCGAAAACGGGCTCCGAGTATCCGCTGGGACGCGTGAGTTGCGCGAAAACGGGCTCCGAGTATCCGCTGGGACGCGCGAGTTGCGCGACAATGGGCTGCGAGTATCCACTCGAACGCTTGAGTTGCGCGACAATGGTCTCTGAGTATCCGCTCGAACACGTAAGTTGCGCGACAACGGGCAAGCAGTCGGCGCAAAGCGACTCCGAGACCAGCAATCCCGAACCATTGTCAGAAGCTGCAGCGCGTCAGCAGCGCGACATCGGTCTCTGAAGCTGCAGCACGTCAGCTGCGCAACATCGGTCTCTGAAGCTGCAGCACGTCAGCTGCGCTGCGCGACATCGGTCTCAGAAGCTGCAGCACGTCAGCTGCGCTGCGCGACATCGGTCTCAGAAGCTGCAGCACGTCAGCTGAGCGACATCAGTCTCTGAAGCTGCAGCGCGTCAGCAGCGCGACATCGGTCTCTGAAGCTGCAGCACGTCAGCTGCGCAACATCGGTCTCTGAAGCTGCAGCACGTCAGCTGTGCTGCGCGACATCGGTCTCTGAAGCTGCAGCACGTCAGCTGCGCTGCGCGACATCGGTCTCTGAAGCTGCAGCACGTCAGCTGCGCGACATCGGTCTCTGAAGCTGCAGCGCGTCAGCTGCGCGACATCGGTCTCTGAAGCTGCAGCACGTCAGCTGCGCTGCGCGACATCGGTCTCTGAAGCTGCAGCGCGTCAGCTGCGCGACATCGGTCTCTGAAGCTGCAGCACGTCAGCTGCGCTGCGCGACATCGGTCTCTGAAGCTGCAGCGCGTCAGCTGCGCGACATCGGTCTCTGAAGCTGCAACGCGTTATCCACGGGCTATAGACTCTAGTTTGAACTATTCAGACTACAAAAACAATCAACCTACTGACCAATTATGGCTTTCTCGGCCTCAGGAGCGTCCATTTTCAGCCTCAATTTGGGTGATTTGTGATAGAGAGCTCTTTTGACCTAATAGCTCTCATGCGCAATAAAGCATAGCCAAAGGAAATAGACAAAACGAAATTCGATCCTGTGTGAAATCGCAATGGTTGGAGTTGTGGTTGTATAGAATATACGGCGGCGACTGTGTACAATGCAAAAGAGTTTGTTGGAATACCGTAATGCGATGGAAATTGTTGTATGCATTATCTGCAGTCCACAATTGGCACCGAAACAGGATAACGAGCGAATGACTGTACGTAACATGTTCATTCATATCCGTACACAGTCGGTGTTTGATACCCGCAGAGCCGGATGAATACAGAGCAAAAAGTCATGTCCCTTCCCTCCCATCGACAGAGCCAATCGCTTGATTTGCTCCAACTTCCACTTTGAACATCCTGTGGCTTCACACATTCTGAGTTTGCGCGGTGAGTCAGTCTGCCGCGCAGCGCTGTCAAACGTCAAACGCAGAATCACTGCTCCTTGCGCTCTACATACATAATGTGCAAGCCCAGTGCTGTAGTGTTAAGTAGCCACTCGCCGCAGTTGGAAGCGGATCGGTCAGTTTGTTGCGTAGAAGCATAACTGGCAGAGTTCTGTCACGCCGTCGCCTCTGATCATATGGAGCTGACTCAGAAAGAATGTATGTTGTCCAGATAAGAGCAATCTGTGGCCTTTGAATGCCGTGATCGTGGGCTAGTCGTTCAGATCGCACTAGTGGCGCTGGCGTCCCAACAGAGCTGCTGCAGTCGACCCTGCTGCCTCAACTGCCTCCGGAGCTGCAGGTGAAGGTGCCTCAACGTCCGGCAGTTCGGGCGCTTGTCTCGGGTGTGCAGGGAGTGGAACGAGCTCTGTCGCTGCAACCCACTTTGGCAATGCAAAGTGGTCGCTGTAGCAGTGGCGGGGAAGAACCTCTGGAGCGATTCTGCAGCACTGACACTGGTGGCCCTCACATCGGCCAGAAAGAGATGCTCCTTTCCGCTCTTCCAGTTTGGAAGGCCAAGAAAAGACGGGTGGAATCTTCCATCTGCGGTGACGAGACGCAGTGGCGGTGACGTCTGCTCTGAACGTCGTCAGTGCGCGTTGTGATCCTTGGCCAAACTCTGCTCCAACTGGGCTGACGTGGAGCGCTTCGTAGTTCGTTGCAGCGGCCGCTCTGTTGGGGAGACAGCTGCCAATGCCGCTGCAGCCTCGTCGGTCGAAGATCGCCAAGGGGACGTTCTGACGCAGCTGGTCGACGTCTTGCAGCAGCTGCGTCGAAGCCAAGCGACAGCGCCACGCCTGAGAGCCCTCAGATGCACCTTTGACCAATTTTTCGACGGCAGAATTACATCCACGCGGGTTGTTGACCTACTGCGGACCATTTGTGGCGAGTTCCAGAGGGTGCACGAACTGGAGTCAGTGCAGGCAGTCGTTGTCGTAGCAGACACTTCGACTCTTCTCATGCGTGGGAAAACGGCGGTGGCGCGGCTGGCGCCAACTCTTGAGAGGGCGCCGGCACGCGAGCTATTGCTCGAAATCCTGCTGCGATGCCGCGCAGTAAGCGACGTGGAGATCGCGTTTGACGACGACGACTACGGCGACCGCCTTCTCTTCGCCACTCCTCTTCGCTTGTCCGGTCGGCTGGTGAGACTGCGCTGCTGCACACTGGACCTTCGACTGCCGAGCAACGGCCGTCTCCCCTTGATGACCACCCTGCGAGAGCTCGAGCTAAGTCGGCGGCTGGAGAGCGGTTGCTGCCTGCTGACCGGCCTCCTCTCCATCGCTCCCAATCTCACTCGGCTGCAGATTGAAAGACTGGAGATTGGCGACTCTGTCGGCGCCGTCCTGGGCTACAGGGAGTTCGTGAGGCGATGCCCACTCCTGCAGCGCTTGTGCGTGCGCAGTGTGGTCTCCCTCGCGAGCGATGCCACAACCGCCTCTTGGGGAGGCGAGGTGGTCGAGTGGCCTCGAAACAGGTCCCCTCTGCACATCTTCTATGACGACTTTGGCGATCACTACGGCGTTGTTGCACAACGTAGACTGCCCCAACTCAGCCCACACAAGCTAATCGGCGGACCCAATGTGGTGTTGGAGGTTGGAGCAACTGTAAGCAGGGGTAACTCTTGCTCCTGCGGCGGGCGGCTTGTCTTGCAGCTGCTAACACGGATGTGATCACAAGCCTTATCTCCATGTTCTTACTCGACAAACTTCGTTTGGACTAGTTTGGTACTATCAAGCTAGAGCCGCACTTGACATCATAATTATCGATCGATCACATGCAATTCGTATATCCGCTCTATGCATGTAGTTGAACATCATTGTGGCCGTCACTTCAACAGTGGCAACCACCTGTCCTGCGCCGGTTCGTCTCGCTTTCGGCTGCTGCCATCGCCCCCGTCCGTTGTTGATGTTGCTGTTGGCTCCGCTGTCTTGTGCACAAGTTGAGCTAGAGTGCTGAACTTTTGCAAACCGAAGTGTGAAGGCATTAGACTACCGTGTGTGCAAGTATGACTTCCCCAACTTTTATACAGCTTGCTGTGGAGGGTGGGCCTGGAGTTTCGAAAGACGCGGTACGTAGGCGCAGACAGCCGTACCTCCTGAAACAGGCGCACGTGGGTGTGAGTGAGTCGTCCGTTAGAAGCCTTTGTTAGACCAGTCCAGCGCCTCCTTTCGCACAAGGCGTCATACCTAGTCCGCGAAGCTTGTCGGTCAACAGAATACGCAACTCAGAGCTTTTCAAATCTGTTTGTGAGTACCAACTGACCGGAATACTCCGACCGATCGGTTTCGTTGACGGAAAATACAAACAAAGTAGAACAGAGGCTGTGTGCTATGATTTTGCACTAGTGGTGGCAGCTTGAAACTACTCAATTAGTTTTACTTAGTTTAAAATTAAATAACTAAGTATGACTTTAAGTAAACGAACTTCTTGACATTTTGGCCTATTTTAACGCGGTCCGCATCACTGCCTGTGAAGATCCACCAAATAAGGTGGCATTTATCGTTGCCAAATCAACGGTGATTGGCTCCTAGGTGGAGGTTCCACCTACCAGCCAATCAGCGTTGATTTGGCAGCGGCAAATGCCATCTTATTTGGTGGATCTTCACAGGCAGTGATGCGGACCGCGTTAACGCTGTATATTCGCACATTGCCCAGTTTGTCATGGCTTTTCTTCGATGAGCTACTCAAAGAATGTCAACATTGCATAATATTTTGTCTTAGAGACCATTTACGGCCTTGTTAACATCGAGTTAACAATATACCAGCATTAACAAGGCCAGATTTACCTCTATTTTCGTGTGTTTGCTTACTCAGTTTACTTACTTAGTTTACTTAGAATTTTCGAGTACTTACTTAGTTTTGTTAGAAACTAAGTACGTACGCTTTACTTACTTAGTTTTACTTAGTTTTTATACTCCACAAAAAAGTGTGGAGTATATAGCGATTGTGCGCGAAACGCAGTAATTTTAACCGGATGGCGTTCGCGCGTGAAGCGGCCGATTTCCAAACGGTCTTTTGCGTTGGGTAGGCCTAGTAAGTGGGCAGGGTGGACACCAAACGGGGTCACGCTCCGGGACCCCGTTGGCGGGAAATTCAAAAATTTATTTTTTCAAAGTACTGAAAAATGGGTTAAACAAGGTAGAACTCGAAAAAGTTGCATATAATGGTATATACTATCTTTTGATATGTTGTAGTACTCGATAGGGCCGAGGGTGGAAAAAATGAATTGGATCGCTGCGGGACCCATTTTGGCGCCAAATTTGAAAAATTCGCGATTTTTGGTCCTGATTTTTGGACTTTGACGGGCTGCTGTGCGGGCTAGGTAGCAGCTAGAGCCGCGAGACCGCTTTTGTTGCTCCTTCCCAGATGTCCTCTATAGAATGAGCCATGAACGGAGAAAATCGGGCGAAACACAAAAAAGTTATTTTCCCACAACTTTTTTGACTCCGGGGTCGAAAATTGCAATTTTCGCGTTTCGGCGTCTGTAGCTCTCGAATGCGTTGCCGACTCGTTCCAAAGGTGGTTTCAAACGATTCTGCGCTTAAATCTGGCCCAGAAAACTATTTTCGAAAAATTTTCGGGGAAACAGTATCCCTGCCGCGTCGGTTTGAACTTTGGGCGTCGGGTCGACTTTGGCAATATTATGCTCGATCTCGGGGTTTTGGGGGTCGCTGATTACGAATTTGGCATTCGTTTGTCGTTTAGATAATGTTTGAACATAGATGTGACGAATTTGCATGCTACCGTACCCCAAGTGCAGAATTTTGGTTCTGCGAGTCCATAGGAAGTTAGCGGTGTTGTATGTCAATTCTGGGGTATTCTGGGATGTAGATCACGAATTCGGCATTAGTTTTCCGATTGGGAGTGCCAGGGGGCCACAACAGCAGATGAGTCACCGTGCGTAGGAGTTCAAATTTGTGGAGTATACTGCGTCCCCCGGACGACTTGCCTGGTTTAAACAAGGGAAACGTGCAGGAGTCCCTGCATCGAAGCACTCCGACCCGAACGGGAGAAAGCATGCCCAAACTCAACGGTGTGTATGCTTTGCGTATTCGTCAGTCAACTGGAATGCACGCCTCTCCAACAGGTGTCAGTACAAATTCTTCTGCGGCGTGTGTTTCGAGCAAACCACAATGGCGAAATGCAGCAACAGTCAGCAACTAGGCACTGTGGGACGTAGGGTGCGTACTACGTAGTATTCGCGCACGCAGCAACAAAGAAGCAATGAGCAGTTCAAATCTCACTAGCCGAAAGGGCAATGTGGGCACAGTGGGTCCGCGGGGACGCAATGCAATACCGCAGCAATGGGCAAGTTTTCACACGATTCTGAATACAGGTGTTCCATTTCGAACGACCAATCTGATTCAGCAACCATGGCGCCAAGGGCACGCTTCCACTCCTTATTCACCAACTGAAGCGTGTGCATCTCGGTCTCGCGATACAGATATTGAAAGATCTGGCACTTAATCTCTATTGGCAGGGAAGACCACTGTTTTCTCTGCTGACTTGACGGCGGGAGAATAGAGTCGCGCGCTGTTTTCCCAGCAGCGATGAGGGCTTCGAATCTGCAACGCAAAGCGCAGTTCCTGCCAGCTGGTTTGGGCTCAAGCAACAGACCATTAGAAACAACCAACAACCTCTTCTGTAGCACGGCTTCCAAATCCTCAGCAGTCTTCTGTAACTGGAGAGAAGTGGCCAGGAGGGCAACAGCCAGCTTGACGTGCATCCAGACTGCCTGCAGACCGCTTGATAACCAGGCGACAGCAAGGGGCAGGTGAAAGTCCGTCTCATACGCAGCTGCTTCAGCGGTTTCGCCCAAGGGCAGAGAATTCAGAAATAGCGCCACTGTCGACTGAAGCTGGCCCAGCCAACGCTGGACTAGGGGGGAACACGCTGTATTCAGAGAAGCGCCGCTTTCCATCAGAACGTGGAACGTCTCAGTTAGGTACGCCAACGTGGCTCGATACGAGAAGGCTACCTGAATGAATGCAGGTAGTCATCCAAAATTCCAAACAGAAGCTACGATCGACAATGGTAGGTGGGCTCCACAACACTTACGTCATGGTCGATGCAGTCGTCACGACACAGCAAAAGTTTGGTTGCCCAGAGGTTTAGAATCTCAGCAATCGACAATAGCTGGGAATGGTGAAGCAGCTTTGCGCGTCTTCGACTTTGCTCCTGAACGCGCAGCCACCCACAGCTGTAGTCCCGATTGCGAGACGCATTTGTCTCCACGCCAATTCCACGCGAACATTACCTCCAAATTGTTAGCCAGTTCCAGCTTCCCCAGCTCCCAATCAACAGTTCCGTTGTCAATTTTTCCGGGCGGCGTCGCCATTTCTCGAATGGGAAGAGACTACACCACATTAACCGACCAAGCCCTCAAACCATCTGCCTATGAAGTGTCGGCCCCTGGGGTCGACACTGACAACCGACGTTTGCTGAAGTCGAATAGAGGTTCAAAATTTAAACCTAGAACAATTAAATAGATAAACTACAGTCACTTTCTGTCTTCAGTTCTTCTAGAATTGTGACCTTTCTCTTGCCCGTCGTGTTTGGAAGGGCACTTTGCAACGATACGCATAAGTATGTAGGATGCTAGTCCACTTCATATACTGTCTCAGCTATGCGTGTCGCTCGCTTGGGACTATTGGAAAACTAGGAAACTAGGTATTCGTTATACACACAATGCAAGCGACGGTATGCTTTATGCAAATTGAATTGTTTCGCGAAATTTAAAACTTTCATAAGCACCCTCTTATTTATTGCGTAGCTCCCTAGAAATTGCTGTCGGGCAGTGTCGACCTCTTGGGCCGACACTCGTTCTGAATAGATAGGATAGTGTGTGTCCTAACTGCGTGAGCCATCCTTCTGCCACTCTCTAGTGTTCCTTTTGCTGCACGTTGGAATTTAGCAGTGTCGACCCCAGGGGCCGACACGTGTTTTGCAGTAATTGCATGGTCTGCTAACTAGAGTGCGCGGCCTTCTTCTCTACAGCGACAATGGCAGCACCGCTCAAGCAGGACGATGAGAAATTTGCGTGAGCGCATTGGTTTGGGGATGAGGGGGGGGGGGGTGCGTTTGGCGGTTTGCTAGGTCAACCAGCTATACGATTCAGTACTTCGCCAGACGAGTCGCCAAAGACGAAGATTCGAAGAGTGGAATGTGACAGGCGAAAGAGTCGGCAGTCGCTGGAGGAACAGCTGAAGGAGATCTCGGGGCAGAGGGAGAAGACAGAGAGGGAGATGGAGTGCCTGGAAGAGCAGGAAAAGCGCCAGAGCCTTCTGCAGATTCTGATCGATTGGGACGAGAAGCTTGGCCAAGCAATTGATCCCGACAAGGTAAGATACAAGAACGTCTCTACAGGTGTACGGCTGACGTGGCATGTCATCTTCGATTCGTTCGGCCGTCTTTAGGTCCAGGCCGAGAAGGTTCCCGGCCAGAGCGTCTGCTCGGCCATCAATGTCTTCTTCAACACGGACACCCAACTGAAGGCCAAATGTAGCGGCGCAGTCGTCACTCTGCTTGACAAGATGAAGGAGTTTATGCAGGTTATAATTGGCTGATAATTGAACCTTTGTCTCAGTTTACACCTGGCGCCAGTCATATCACTGGAGGCTGGTGGTCATCTTAGCTACAGTATGTTCCGATGTCGCCTCTACTACTCGCTCGCCTATAGGTTATGTGCGAAGGGGGCTGGGGGATTCCACGTACACTCCCCTCCCCCGAAAGGTTTCCAAAAGTCGACCCAAAATTAGCAATAACTTAATATTCGCCTGCGGCGCTATATTGGAGAATTTTTTAGTCATTTTGGTAGAATCCGGGTCGAAGTTGAGCGAAAATAACCATTTTTGGAAATCTTTAGCCCATTTTCTGGCATTTTTGGCTGTTTTTGGAGAGCTTCAAGCGCGCGATTCTTTGTTCCTGTCACCTCTCCCCCCAAACTCGGCCTAACCGCCCCCGCCCCCCCCCACCCAGCCTCATGGTCACGATCAATCGCACCTATTTCCTCTGCCTACCGCACCCTATTCAGACCTACGACAAGTGCCAGCCGATCGGTGGTCACGCGGGGAGCATTCTGCCGTTGCGGGACAACGCGTCCATCCGATCGCATTGGAAGGCGGCGGCGCTGAATCCGATCATGGTCTATCTCAACTTGTTCTTCGTGGAGATCAACAAGGAACCGAGTCTGGTCGACATGGCCCATCAGCTGACTAACCGACTGCAAGAGAAGTGCGCTTCTCAATCGTTCTTCATGTTTTGTAACAGATGGAGGTAGATGGATACGCTGCTTATCTTGCTGGAGATTTCCCCTTCACTGACATTCGTGCCCTTCGTCCTAATTCTTTATCCGATTTTAGAGTTGCCAAAATCGAAAATGTGGCCGCCTCAACCGAGACGAAGTCTGCTGTTCCCAGCTTGCTGCTGGCTGGTGGCGTGGAAGGTGGGTGCTAACTGCTAAGCTCACATTTTTGTAGTGCCTACCTACACTTGGTAACAACATCTGCATTGGCACTGTGGCAACATCTACAGATCACGTCGCATAAGCAGGCCTAACCATTTTATCATTTAGGAAATGCGGGCGTCGAGTCAGCGGAGTTGTCGCAGACGACAAACGAGCCGTCGTGAAGCGGTTGTGTGAAGGGGAAACACGCGTTGCGTAGTTTGTACTAGGAAGACTGCAGTAGACCTCACCGTATGCTGTCACCCCATAAGTATTTTTGCGTACTACAGTATCCTCTAGATCGTTGTCATACCTGCGTATGTGCT
>JASAMZ010003512.1:0-58099 GCA_030248115.1 Linhomoeus sp. GSCO2_2
GTGGTTTGTGACACTTGTTTGTGTTTCGAAGTAGGTAGGATGATGGTGATTGGTTGCATTTGAATGGAGAATGGCGCCGATTGGCAGAAGTCAATAATTTGAACTGCTTTGAACCAAGAAACGACAGCTACCATACCTCGTGCATCCTGCGGCCAGTCTGGCTCCAACCAAGAGGCAGAAACCTCCAATCACTCCATAGACAATGGGTACGCCTGGAGCCAATCCCCAACTGTTGGAAAGCAGAGCCGACACCGCGCCGCCCACAATACCTCCCACCACATAGAACACCTGAATCGCAAGGAATACCGTATCCAAACATCGCGAATTTGCCTATTAGCTGTAATTTTCCGAACCTGCCACCAGTTGCCCACTCCGCATCTCTTTGTCCCCAGATAGGGGAACCTCTCACGAAGCCCCTTTGTGACAAGGATCTGTGAAACAATGGTGCCGTAGCTGCTGCTGCCGCCCAACGTCTCCCCATCGACGAGGATCAGAGCGAATTGAAGCAGGCCGATCATGACTCCTGAAATCCAGTGAAGTTCACAAGTGTATGAGAATTCATTGTCAATCATAGGAAATTATAGTGCTTACTTCAGAAAGTCATAATTCTCTAGCCATCATTGATCGGTAAATCGTATATAGTGATGTCGAATTCATAAACACGCCTACGATAATTCGTTTTCGATTCGATGCGCTTTCAAAGGCAGGCAAGCATTGTGCCAAATGGTGAAAATTCGTCAATTGGAGATCTCTGAAATCTGAAAACTGCACCACAAATCGTTGGCGGCCACGCGATGTAGCCAAATATCCAAGCTCCGGAAGTGTCGTTCAAGCGCGGAAAGGCCACAGTTGTGATTTGTTCCTCGTTTGTCCACACGAACAGGAACTCCAAACCAATGGCAATGACAAGGACAATGATTCCCATTGGAATCGCGATGAATCCTTTGTTGATGCCGCCCAGAAGAGCGTCCACGCTGAAAATTTGTGAAAAGACATCAAAAACTGATTGCGATATGAGAGCCAAACAGCTAGAGGAATGTGACATATATGCCAGGAGCTTATACACGAAAGCAAGCAAATAAACTACACGTCATAGCAAGCTTCGTTTATGACTCGTGTATTTGAACACACTTAGATGTCAACCATCATATTCAGAATACGAACCACAAATATATTCAGAACTTACGTTCCCTTGGGGATAATCAATTTTCCAGTGGGGAAGATTTTCTCGTAGAAGGCGTCGTGTATCAGGCCGTAGTAAAGAGCGCCGATCAAACAGCCAATGAAGGTGAAGACTGAAAATGG
This sequence comes from Linhomoeus sp. GSCO2_2, assembly GCA_030248115.1. Taxonomy (NCBI): domain Eukaryota; kingdom Metazoa; phylum Nematoda; class Chromadorea; order Monhysterida; family Linhomoeidae; genus Linhomoeus; species Linhomoeus sp. GSCO2_2. The sequence continues at coordinate 1,306 of JASAMZ010003512.1, forward strand.
TCACACTGTCAGATCTCCAAAAACTGCACGTGAAATATGACAAGTGGAAGTGCCCAACTCACTGGCTTGGTTGGCGCCGCCTCCCACTTGTGGCAGGACCATGCCTGGGCACTATAAGAAATGGGATGCAAGATTAGGAGCATAATAATTGTGAGATGCGCACTCCTTACTAAATCCGTGTAACCTTTTAGACCCTCACTAGACTGCCACTGTGAGTCCCGCAATAATGTCGTTTTCTGGTTGAGATGGCATCTACCTTCTCCCTCAACCCTACAATCGAAATTAAAACCCACCGCTCCAGACAAGGTCATGCCCACTCCTAGGATGAACGTGCCAACCATGATCGACAGTAGATTCTTCTGCGTGTGCTCCGACCAATCAGAGGCGACTCTCAGCCTTCGTTGAAACAGGTCCAATGGTACCATGGCTATGAGGCCCATGCAAATGGCGCCTGGACCATTTGAAGCATTGCAAAATTTGAAACTACCGTAACCGCGTATGGAACAGAGCTGTACCCGTGCCCATGGCGCCCAGGAACATCTTCATCATGATCCACTTGGAGAAGATCATCTGCTGCCGTATGGCCTCTGGTTCGAACACTGAAACAGAAACGGCGATTGTTGGATGACGTGTGAATATTGCTTACTGTATCACCCAATCAGTGAGTATAATTTGGCAATAGCCAATATGGATGAACCAGTTCAAGCTCAATATGATCACAACACAGTGGAACCAGCGGGTCAAGCAAGGGCATTTCAACTGTCGAAACAAAACAACCAGAAGAGCATAGTTCACTGCCTGACATGCATCTGTACTCTTGTCCAGGTACCACCACGTCGCGAATATAACACAAAATAAATGACCCAAGCTCTCACAACTCCTTCAGTCACCCCTTCCATACTTCACTCCATATCAATTTCGCACCCACCCCTCCCCTTCTCCAGGGCGAATCCGAAGACGATTCCGCACAGGAAGCTGACCACGAGAAAAGCAATGGATCCGAACAGAGTTCGACCAGTGTTGGCCACTGGGCAGGCCTCCGCCGTTTCGTTCTCTTTGCGCATGGCTCTGCAAGATTTCGGGAATCCTGAGAGTTTCTCGACAACGCTCATTTTGGCACAGATTTGGGAATTTCTACTGTCTGAAGGCATTCTGGTTACCTAGAAGTGTCTTCTTGGGTGCTGTTATGAGGGCGTCGCCTCATCGAGGGAAGATTTGAGTGGGCGAGGCGAATTGACAAACAGTGATGACGTCTTTTCGGAATGTGGCCCTTTCCTCGGAAATGCACGTGAATTTCGACACAGTGGAAGCTTTCTTTTGAGTGGCTGGCTAGGCTACACGAGAGCGGGCGCCGGAAGTGCCGGTGGGTACATACATACGTATTGTAGCTGCGCTCTAAAAGTGAGAAGCGACAGATTTCGTCAAAATGCAGGTACGCCAATTGCAATTTGTTTCATGTCGGTAGAAGACACAGCGTTGACTTCCTCGAAAGTGAACCGAGCATACAATAGAACGCTGGCATGCAGTAACTTGTGACGCAACGATTCAAGCATGGTTTCGGTAAGCATTTTATGGCATAGGAATGCGAATTCCAATACAGTAATAGGACTTGGGTACAGACGCGAAAACTACTGTAGCAAGCAGGAGCTAGAGCCTAGGGGTACTCTGCTCCACTAATGAGCCCACTCTCACAAGTCGAATTTGGCAACGCTCTATTGTTGAAATTGTTCTCAGCTAAGCCCACTTCACTCAAGTGCTCCCTAGCCAGCCACTCCTCAACTCACGAAGAGGCTTGTGGGATGTCGTCAGTCGAACCGTAGGAAGGACGCTTGTTGTCTCCGCTCTTCAGACGCGCCGCTTCTTCGCCGCTCATTCGACCTTTGGAAAGCGGGCGCCTCTCTTCTCAGTGCTTGCGTGCGTGTGTGCACGTGCGTCCTGCAGCCACGCTATCTCTGCAGGAGAGCAGAAGCGAAGGAATTCTTAGGGACGCAAAGGGAATGAGAGGGGGTCAATCAGGCAAACACCGGCGAGTGTTTGTGTGCAAGCCAACAGTTTCCAGTGGGCTGGCAAAGTGTTCTATTGAGACTCGGCTCAGCCAGGAAACTAGAACTCAGTGACGCGAGGACAGAACCCGAAGGGCGTAAGTGTATTTTGGCTGCAGCAGTGTAGGTACACAGAATGCACCCAGGCGTAAAAGTCCTATGGAATAGAAAGGAGAGGGGAAACTTCGGGGCGCGCGCGCACGTAGCGTCTGCGCGCATGCACTTTGGCAGTTCTCACGTAGGCCCGCAGAGAGGCAGAGTTGTTAGAGACTTGGAGAGCAGATAAGAACGGCGAAATCTGTGCGCCGAGCAAGACGAATGGCTTCGTTTCGTAAGCATGTCAGGTTTAGAAGCAAGCGTCAAAGTCTCGAACGAAGTGTCGTAACAACGTTTCGGTACATGCGGCTGTGAGCCCCGAATTCCATACGTGAGCGAACAATGGAAAGAAGCAACTCCCGTCTGTCTGTGTGCGGGAAGATTACGAATTCGCGCCTATAAGCGCGGTGACACAAATTGTCGCGCAAGGTTAGTATGTGTGCGAGAGTGTGCGCACGTCACGCGGAAGGGCAGACGCACTCAACCGTAATGCGTTTATTCCTCGTGGAACGCGAGCACGTAGAAGCGGTGCGTACTGCGTATAGCGCAAAGGCCATGTCTAAGCAACCCACAACGCGAAAGCAGAAGCTGGATTCTCAATAGCGTAGGTAGGTACACAACAGGCACACAATTAAAGAATTCTTCTTTTGCATTTGATTCACGTTCACACTCTGGAAGATGTCGGAGTTGAAATGGGCTGAAATAATCAGGTCAATACCTCACAGTTCGTATCTAGCTAATAAAACAGAGCGAAAAATTCAGATAGCGAAGTGTTCGGAGCTTCAGACACGTATGCAGGTGCCAAGTGAAGCGGCAGGTAACTTCATTTGCGAGAGTTGACTTGAGTGTATTCGATCTGGCAGATTGGTATATACCGTAAATCCTCCAATAAGCGCCCTGGGCGCTTATTTTTTCAACCTACCTCTAGGAGGAGCGCTTATTCGAGGGGGTGGGGGCGCTTATTAACTCGACCCCTCAAGAGTGCAATATTTCGCCAAAATTCCCCGTTGTTGTCACATTTTTGCGCCGATTTAAGACTGAAACTGTATAGCTTTTGATCAGAATACTTGCAGTTAGTAGCAGTGCTGTCATGTGTACCCCAATCTTGTGTTACGAATGGTCACAGAGCACATATGGTAGTGCCAGCACTGCTGGTACTAACAAAAGGTGGGCGCTTGTTGGAGGGAGGGGGGCGCTTATTTCCTCAACCTTCCTCTAGGAGGGGCGCTTATTGGAGGTGGGGCGTATTCGAGGGGGGGGGGGGCGCTTATTGGAGGATTTACGGTAGGTCAAGATTGCACAGTACCGAATCGCATCAGTTCTCAATTCTGCTTCCTTCCGAAGGTGGAGAGGGTCGAAAGTCGTCCCGCTCCCGGGTCGGCGTAATGGACGGAGGCGTCCGTGATTACGGTACTTGGCGTATTCGAACCGAAGGGTCGGTCGTAGACGGGCTCAGTATCGTCCGTGGCCGTGTCCTTGAAGAAACCACGGGGCTGAATTCCATTCAATTCAATTTAATCTGATTTAATTTACCTAGTTGATAAGATATAGTTTGAGTTGACTGACTTTCATTCAGTTCTTAAAAATATTTAATTTGGCTCGATTTGATTTAATAATTTAATTTAATGTGACCTGTGATTCGGTTTGCTGCATTAGTATTTAATCCATTTACAGCAAATTGATTTCTATCTGTTCAAGTTGAAAACTGTTCGTACAAAAAGTTCGAGACGTTTCATGTGTTATGCCAACTAATGTATCCGTTGTTTGCGTTGCGTTGCACAAATGCTTTTGATCTCGAGATAGGCCTCTCAAACATTGGAAATTGGCGTGATATGAGGTCCGGCGGACAAACCGGTGCTGTTACAGACAACGACTTGTCATACAAAATTGTGTAATCCCGGGCCATCATAATCTGAACGCACCTCGTCGTCAGTGATTCGCCCCCGCGGCCAAGACTCCCGATAGTAGTCGCGTTCGTCCAGCGGCCCGAATGCAGTGACGATGGATCTCAATTAGAAATGCTCAATAATTTGAGACAGACTTCGATTGGTGCGTTGGACGGACAGGATAGAAATGCACCTTGATTTGCAGTCAAAATGACGCGTTCAATTTTAATCGAAAGGCGAGCTTTTTGAAGAACAGTCATATTTGTGAACGCGATTCTCACTTCTTCGTCGGGAGAGGACTTGGCACGAGTCTTGTGACGTAGCCCAAAATGGAGGACGTCAAAAGAAATATGGGCGTCAGCAGGAGAACTGTTATGACGAAAATGACGTAGGCGTGCACGACAACGTCGTCGTGATTCTTGATGCAACTGCACGATTCTGAAATAATGTCGTCTGTCAAAACGAAGCCAAAAACAGAGTTGAAACCGAAACAAAATACGCATTGCAACACGGAAGAAATGCAACTCAAAACACAATTGGTAGAATTGTGCTAATGCAAAATCAAAGGAGCCAACAAGCTTAGAGTAACAAGCTTAGAGTAAAAACTGGGCACCCGATGATGGTTGATTGGCATTGTATAGTGTGTCGTGCATTTGAGGAGTATATTCAATATTGTGTCAGAATAGAAACTCGAGCATTTCTTTGGGGAGTATCGCCGCAGTTACCTCGAGTTTCCAAAGGTAGTTTGTGCCATTCTTGGGCAATCGTTGCCTATAAGGCGTATTGGTGGGTACTGATCCATAAATGGATCAGGAATGTTCGCCGCAGGTACACTTTGGAATGAAGAGGGTCTAAATGGGACGACGCCCTTTTCTTTTGGGTCACAAATGCGGGCGGTTACGATACCGTTGCTGTAGATTGCAGAACCGCACAGTAAATGCCACGTTTCGTGTTCGATCGAATAGGCGGCAAAACATATCTTGCACGACACATCCATGTAAAAATATTACTTAGTTTTAGCTATTTGAAATTGCCGAAATCTGCCATATTTGAAAAAACCTTGAAAATATCCCTAATTTCGTGAATTCTAAAATCTGAAACTGCATCATAATTACTTGACATACTAGGTACGCCCGATGCATCCACGCAAAGATATTTTGAATTTTAAGTTGTTTGAAATTGTCTAAATTTGGCAATTTTGAGAAAAAACCTTGAAAATATCCCTAAATTCATTAATTATAAAACATAGAACTATTTGCTAAATTGTTGGCAGACTATGCCCGACACAACCATGCAAACACATTCTGAAATTTAAGCTATTTGAAATTGTCAAAATTTGGGAATTTTGGCAATACCCTTGAAAATATCCCTAATTTCGTTAATTATAAAATTTGAAACTATTTGCTAAATACATGGCAGCCTATGCCCGACACAACCATGCAAAGAAATTATGAAATTTAAGCCGTTTGAAATTGTCGAAATTTGGGAATTTTTGACAATACCCTTGAAAATATCCCTAATTTCGTCAATTATAAAATCTGAAAATATTTGATAAATACTTGGCAGACTATGCTCGACACATCCGTGAGAATAAATTTTGAAATCTAAGCTGTTTGAAATTGTCGAAATTTGGGGATTTTAGCAAAATCCTCAAAAATATCCTAAATTTCGTTAATTATATTCGCTGAAACTATTTGCAAAATACTTGGCAGACTATACTCGATACATCGGTGCAAAGAAGTTTTGAAATTTAAGCTGTTTGAAATTGTCAAAATTTGAGAATTTTGACAAAACCCTTGAAAATATCCATAATTTCGTGAATTCTAAAATCCGAAACTATGTCACAAATTCATCGTGTCTTGTGCCCTTTCCATTTCAGCAAAAACTTTGCCGATACGACTTGTAAATAAAAGTGTCATTTTTGACATTTTCATATTTTAATTGTAAATATCTCGAAATAGCGAAATTAGCAACAGAAACGGGCAACGGCACGTTACTCAGCGCATTCGACTCCATTGGGTGGCACTAATCGTCATGTCTAGTTTTTCCGAACGGACAGACACACACACAAACGAACAGACATTAGCGTCCGTATATATACTCGCCGCCCTGGGGGGCGGCGAAAAAACTGGGTACCCGATGATGGTTGATTGGCATTGTATAGTGTGTCGTGCATTTGAGGAGTATATTCAATATTGTGTCAGAATAGAAACTTGAGCATTTCTTTGGGGAGTATCGCCGCAGTTACCTCGAGTTTTCAAAGAAAGTTTGTGCCGTTGTTGGGCATCCGATGCCTATATTATGGTGCATTGGTGGGTACTGATCCATAAATGGATCAGGAATGTTCGCCGCAGGTTCACTTTGGAATGAAGAGGGTCTAAATGGGACGACGCCCTTTTCTTTTGGGCCACAAATGCGGACGGGTACGGTACCGTTGCTGTAGATTGCAGAACCGCACAATGAACAGAATTGCCGCTTTTCGTTTTCGATTGAATAGGTGGCAAAAACATACGTTGCCGGACACATCCATGGAAAAATATTACTAAGTTTTAGCTATTTGAAATTGCCGAAATCTGCCATATTTGAAACAAGGATTACGTGCAGGAGTCCCTGCATAGAAGCACTCCGACTGGTTGGGACCATAGTATACGAAGGCATTACACCTATTAGGCAAGTCGAACTGCGCTAGAAGAGATACCCCGACATATTGCGCTATTTGGTTTAATATGTGCCGTTACCACGCGAATTTTTCACATTCCAGGCACCACACCAGCCACATCACCGTGACACACTTTCACACAGCACCACCGTCACAAAAGCGCACACACACTCAGGCCTTCCTAAACGCTTCACCAAACTGGCTCTCGCGCTGCAGCTGCGTGTGCATACTCATTGGAACTCTACAATTACAATATCAATGTGCAGCGACAAGTGCCGCAGCGACCGACTGCAATAATAACAGACCAGACCCAGAAGTACGACTCAACGAGCGGCTACCGAACAAAGCGAAACAGCAAAAGCAAGGTACGACAAAGGGACTTGTACGTAGAGATGTAAAAAAAAAATTTTTTTCAAACCCAAATTTTTTTTCAAAAAAAATTTTTTTTTTTCAAAAAAAAAAATTTTTATTTCAAAAGTACTAGGTCCGTGTACCAAAGCCTACCATAGGGTGCTACAGTGTTGTACGATATGCAAGCAAGGTACTCTCAGCCTCTACATTGCACGACAGAGTGGTTTAGATGGTGTGCAACGATATTTTAACCAAAACTGACAACAAAGTGTGACAACCATCTTCACTTCTGACACTCTGAGCTGCCCGCAGGGTGAAAACTGGTGCATTTTTGGTCTTCATGATGTAATTCTGCGCTTAATAATGCACTGTCATGTTCAAGCTGTCATGTTCAAGCTAAATTGTGGAAGATTTTGCCACCAACATGGTAACTTCTACCCACAATGCAGAACAAAAGTTTTTTTTCAATTGAAAAAAAAATTCGGCCGACTTTTTTTTTAATAAAGAAAACTTTTTTTCAAAAATAAAATTCGGAAAAAAAAACTTTACATCTCTACTTGTACGACGGCAATTCATGCCAAAATTCGCCAGTTCACCATCTGTAGTTCGAAATGCGCCCTCTACAAAACACGAGATCAAAGAACAACGAGCGCAAACACACTCAATCGACGCCGCCAGCCGCGTAACGAGACAGCACTCTTACCAACTTTCCAATCCTAACCCAAGCTCGAGCGTTGCCAGCAGTCATCGCAGGCACACCAACAGCAATACTCGATCGCCTCAGGAACTCCTCTTGTTGCTTCTTGATGGCCGTGTGGCGAATAGATTCCAGACTGTCTCCTTCGTCCTAAGAACAAGCAGGCTGCGAGATTAGACCACACTGACACAGACAAATGACCCAAATCCAGCGTGCAGCGTACAGCAAAAGATCCGTTAGAACAGACTGGCAGTGTATTCGCACAAAACGCATAATACCACCAAACTGCCGCATTGCCGACATTAGGGTGACACACACTCACACACACATGCAGACCTTGGAGTCCGCAGCGAATGGCGGCGGCCGGCCTCGAGAGCAATTCCAGTGGGATGGGCAGCAGAGTGTGGCTGCTGTTCTCAAGCCACCCCACCCATCCAATGTCGACGAAGCGAACTCTCGACTCTTCACGACCGGCCACCTCAGCGCGACCACGCGTGGTCATCGGCACTATAGGCCATGCATGGGAGGCCCTTCGTTGGAACAGCTCCTTCACTGGCGCTTGGAGGGTCCCGCTCGGCCTCTTGCGCAGTCTCACCTTCACTGGCGTTCGCTCTGGGGAATCCTTGGGGGGGGGGGGGGCGCATCTGTGAACGAAGAGAACCCATACACACACTGGTTCTTCCAATCAACGACCCATTCATAGGAACGCAACCACTAGCTGAGGAGGGGGGCGGGGGGGGGGGGGGGTTTGGATAGAGGCGATTGCTCAAAGCTCCACAAATTGTCAAATACCTCTCAAATTTGAGTAAAATCCTCATTAGACGTCGCTGCAAAGCATCATTATTAGTCTGTGAATTTGCAACAGTCAGGACTGGGGGGGGGGGGAGGGGAAGTTACCGTATCCCAACAAAACAGTAGTTCACCTCGTATTCCCATCGCTGTCTGAAGGGTGTTCTTCTCAAGACGACGCTCTCCGCCCCACTCTTCTTGCACCAATTCTCCGCTGTGCGACCCTCCGTCACATCTGAAAAGAATCAATGACTTTGATCATAATTATCGATTTGTTTTATCAATTACCGTAAATACTCTAGCAAGCCCCCGGGGTGACTTATTTTCAACCTTCGTCTAGAAGGGGGAATTCTTGGACGGGGGGGGGGCTTATTCGAGGGAGGGGGGGGGGGGGGGGGAAGTTTACACGTACACATCACGTACACGTCACGTAAACACACCTGCAGAACTCCTTTGGCTCATTGTCGTAGTTGTAGCAGACGCGTCTTACTCTGGCAAACTCCGGCCCCGACCCCTTAGGCCACTGCTCTCATCGCCTAAGATTGAATAACAATCCCTTCAGGAATTCCGAGTGTGTGATATGGCGGGACATGCGTCAATAGAACACAAAGTTGAATTCAGACTGACTAACCAAAGTCGTCTTCCTCGAAGTCTTTGTCGGGGTCTGGTAATATTAATATCGGCCCGCTGTTGTTGTTGTTGTTGTTTGAGGGCGACGCGAGGAGGCCATCTCATTGATGCGGCCCATTTCGCATACCCTATATGCAACTCACTGGCCTAGACTCTTGGGATCAGATAAGGAGGCGCACGCTAGCCAACGGCGAGCCGAAGCCTACGCCGACTACGCAGCAGTCCCCCGAAGGGCCCCCGAGGGCAGGCTATCGCCCAGCCAACAACGGGCAGGCTCACAGCCCAGCCACGCGGGCAGGCAGCCCAGCCAACACGGAGCTTCCTCTGCGCAACCATCCGTCAGACTAGCGAACGTGGCAAGCTCACTCTGACCCCTGCTGAGTCTCGGCCTCAATTCTCTTCGGCATAGTGGCTGTGGAAAATGCCATCAAAGCGACTTTCGCCGCAGCAAATCCCATTGGGTCAGCCAGCGGGAGTCGAACACCCCTCCGCTCGCGCCGCAAGGACGCGATTGGTCGTTTGGCCCGACGCGCTAACCGACTCGGCCACTTTGCCGGCCCGCAGGCAGCCAATATTCTTCTCCAGTGAGCGGGTGGCCAATCTCATAGCCTGAAAATTCGAATGAAATTTACCAAGAAGCTTGAGCTTGAGTGAAAAATTGAAATGGGCACGGAAAAAAATTACATTCTAATATGAAGTTCGGCATAAAACAAGATGTAGTGACTGGAGAAATATGATGGTAAGTACACGTGTATTAACGTGCGCGCAGAATTTTCAACCTATCGCGTGGCTTATTTTCAACCTTCGTCTAGAGGGGAAAACTCTTGGACGGCGGGGGCTTATTCGAGGGAGGGGGAAGGGGGAAGTTACCATATCCCAACAAAACAGTAGTTCACCTCGTATTCCCGTCGCTGTCTGAAGGGTCCACTGGGCGCAGCATCACCACCTTTCCCTCGAGAAGACCCCTGTACTCCTGCTGCTCTTCACGAGTCAGGCGGCCCGCACGCTGTAATCCGCATCTGATGGCGCGCAGGGGCTCCTGCAAGAGCTCTCTGGGTATGGGCAAGAGGAGGTCAAGGCTGTCGCGGGCGACGTACCAAACAGTGGCAGTGTCGACGGCGCGCACCTTGCAGTCTCTGGCGCCCCACAGCTCGACAGAGGCCCTCCGCCACTCTGCGCTCTTCTCGTGGAAAGCCAGACATTCCCAAGGATCTTTCGCTTGGACATGCCGAAATTCGCAAAATAAACCTCAGCGAATTCGCTTCCACTGCTCTTTTCGGAAGGCCCTTCCGCCGGCGCCTTGTTAGCAAAGACCTAGTTTCACATTTGGAAAACTCAATCTGAATAAACCCCGCTGATCGCAATGTGAAGCTTCAACCAGCGGGCAATCGAGCCGGCCGCGGCCCGTGCCCTCTCTAATACACAACGTACGGCACTCGACAGACAAAGAAGGGGGCGCGCACAGCTAGCTGGCTATCTATGCGGTAGATCTAGATACGGGCCCACTAAACAGGCTTACGCAATCGAGCGTCCGCACCACGGGACGCGCGCACAGCTGGATATCTATACGCTAGACACGCGCGCCACGAAACACGCTTACGCAATCGAGCGTCCGTGCCAGCAGAGCGTGGGAACGAGAGAACGCTAAACGGAAACAAAGGCGAAGCAATTACTGCAGCGACCTAACCCTATGGAGAATACGTAACGTATTACTACAAACACATGGGCGCGAAAACAGAGAGAGAGAGAGAGAACAGTCGACGAAAACACACAAAGCGATTGCACACCGTGTACAATAGGCAATTTTACCACACAAAGATTCACCGCAAATCCCGCCCGAACATGACTTTAGAGGACGCGATACGGAAATCAAATTTCCCGCACCAACAAATGCCGGCGCACAGCAGAACTGTAACGCGGTCATACCTGGTCGTAAGAAGTAGTAGAAACTTCTTTGCGACAGCAGTTGTTGTTGAAACTTCCTTACCAGTGCCGACTTCGTCTCTCTGCAGCGCAGAACCAATGCCGACTTCGTCTCTCTGCAGCGCAGAACCAATGCCGACTTCGTCTACAGCGCAGATTACCCGAAATTAGATATTGCACCGAAGAATCCTCACGCTTAGGATTTCGACAACGCATGGTTAAGGTGCCCCAATTGTCGACGAAAATCCGCAAATCCTGGTCCGCATCGCAAAACGAGTGCCGCATTCGGAATCAGCGCCCTCGAAAACACCGAAATCGACTCCAGCTCCGATTCTGTCAACAGAGGCGTACTTCAAATTTTGAACCCGGCCGGGGGTACGGTAGCCGGAAAAATATTTTTCAAAATCGGTTCCGTATCACTTTTCAACGGGGAATCACCTGGTGGACTCCATTTAGCCATTAAGACTCGTATTCGAGCGTTACAGCAGCCCAAAGTCGAAAATTGCCGAAAATAAGTCAACACAGGTGTACTTCGAATTTGGACACGGTCGGGATACGGTAGCCGGAAAAATATTTTTGAAGATCGGTTCCGTATCACTTTTCAACGGGGAATCGCGTGGTGCAGCCCATCTTGGCACAAAGAGTCGCTTTTGAGCGTTAAAGCAGCCGAAAATCAAAAAGTGCCAAAAAAAGGTCAAAATCGACGGCCGTTGAGCAATCGTCCAGAAAGATATTCTGGGCCGATTCCGCCGATTTTGGTGTCAAATTGAAGCAAATCGATTGGCGCATGTCGGATTAAAGCGTTTAGAGCGATTTTACACCGGAATCTCACAACTCGATTTTTTACACCGAAATTTCAAAAATTTTTTTTTTCTTTTGACCATAACTTCCGCGCGGGACCACCTAGGAAGCTGAGGTTTCTTTTCCGGGGTAGATATTCTCGAGGACTATAACATATCCAAAAATCACCAAAATCGTCCAAGTATTGCGACAGTTATGGAGCGGTAAACTTTGTCGTAGTTCAAAAAAACGCCGTTTTTTCAGTTTTTTGAATTTTTCTCAAAATTTTTCCACTACGCGAAAAAAACGAAGGTGCGTCCACACCTACTATCCCTCGAGAGCTATCGATTAAAAAAAACCGCGTCCAAATCGGACGAAAAAAAGTGCCAAAAATCGTGGGGGGGGGGGGGAGATTTATGAAATCGGACCCTCCACTATAGCACTCCGCCTTTTCAAGTCGGAGTGCTAACTAGTTAAACGTGACACTTCGCGAGTGTCAACGTGGCACTCCGCCGATTGGCTTAAACCACCCACTGAAGCTGAAATTTTCGGTACTGAGGTGTACACCTACACACCTTTACACACATACACCTGTGCACATGTACTGAGGTAAATGATGCTATCACCGCGCGCTCGCTCCTTCCCTCCCTCCCAGAAGAGATGCGGGTGACGTCACGACACCACGGGAGACCTAAGCCTGGCTATGTGGTGGCTCCGCTGGATGGAGCGCGCAGCGATTTCGTCTGGGCAAAACGCCAACTTTACTGGCAACATGCGCTGGAACGTGAACGTACAACGGCCCATCTTTGCACCGAGCTGGAACAGACACGTGCAACACGATAGAGCTGTTGGCAGCAGTGCCCAAACGCAGTCGAAAAGTCATGACCCTGACCAGACTTGTCCTGGCTGGCTAGTACACAGCGCTGTGTACAATTCTGGATGGGGTTTTCGGACCTTTCCTCCAAAACCAGCCTAACGCATCCGAAAAGGACCGAAACAGACGAAGAATCGCAAAAGTGGCGCGACATTCGGCATTCCCGACTCCGAAAATACCTGAAACACCTCTACTTCCATCGTTCCGGCGGTCCGCTCGCTCGTACGCTCGCTCATTGCGTGCTACGTGGCGTATCAGCTTGAGGCACACGCGCGCGGCGGCTTCATCGCGACAACGACGGCCATGTACTGGCAAATGGTCAGCCGCGCGCACAAGGACGCATCTGTGCACCGAGCGGGAAAGAAGCGCGCTCATAGGTGGCGCTTCTGAAACAGGCAAAGTAGTGTAGCGTACTCGGGACCCACTCAGTTGATTTCAGCAACAACGTAATGGAACCATCGCTAAGAAACACCCCCTCAATCCCAGACTTCGTAATGCGCACCCACTCAGTTGATTTCGACGACACGCCTGTGTTGTAGACATTAGGGAAGTCCCGAAAATCCAAGCACCCCCCGAAACGTCAACTAGTTGAACGCTGAAGGGGACCTTCAGGGTGGCACTCCGCTTGTTTCGAAGCAAAGCAGACTGTTCGCGTCTCACTACTCGGTAATAATCCTTCACGGAAACGCCAGACTCGTGTTCAGTGTCACCGACAATGTTCGAACAAGTTTGGACGTGGTTGAGCGTGTTTGGACAAGATGAGCATGCTTGGACATATTTGGACAAGTTTGAACATGTTCGGTCAAGTTTGGGGCGTGTTCTGACGCCCAAAGCAGGCTAAATGAAACTCTAAACGCAAAACAAACGCCGGATTCGTGTTCTGCGGTGTCAGAAAGCCCAGAAACAACTGTCAACTCAATTCTGAAATTTTGACCCCGGGACCCAATTTTTGGTCGGCCGGGTTGCGAAATCAGGGTAAAGGCGTCCCAAATCGCCAAACAAACACCAGATTCGTGTTCAGCGTCGTCGAGAACCCCCGAAACAAGTGAAACCTCAATTTCGAAAATTTGACCCCGGGATTCAAAAATTCGGCACGGCAGGGGTGCGGTACCTCAAAATGGTCAAGGCACTTCGTCTAGACCAATTTTTGACGTAGAACACGTTGCGAGTATCAATTTACCGCTAAAGGCACGCTTTCCATGCCAAAACTCCACCCAAAGTCGAAATTGCGAATTTTTCGCTCAGTACCCGGCACTTTTGCCACCGCGGATCTCCCGAACGACTCAAGCAATCACGGCGATTTTGGTCTCAAATGAAAGATAATATAATGCTCCAGGACGAGTTAAAACTTGGCGAGGATCCACCGTCGCAAACTCGAGTTACGATTTTTTAAAGATCGGAAAAAATTTTGAAAATTCAAACTTTCTACCGTACTCCCGCGTCGGACCACCTAGGGAGCCCTTTCCGGCGGTGCCGCCTAGAGGGTCCAAGGGCCTACAACATAGCCAAAAATCACCAAAATCGGCCCACTTTTGCGCAAGTTATGCCCTGATGTTTTTTTTTTACTTAGTAAAAATTCGAATTTTTGAATTTTCGCAAAATTCTTCCACTACCGGAATTTTCTAGTTTGTTGTCCACGCAGCGCGTCGACTCAACCTATCTAACGCAAAAAACCGCTTGGCGATCCGATTTGTGTAGCGCGAGAAACCTTGGTAAGATGATTCTGTTCGATCCGACGCCCCCTATAGCACTCCTGCTTTTGCAAAGCGGAGTGCCAAAAAGTACTGGAATTCGGGCCTCTCAGAGCCCCCAAAAAGCGAAACGTCCCCCCCCCCCTGGCCCGGTAGGGCTCCTCACAGAGCCGGACGGGAGGGGGGCCCTTCTCTTAAGAGCCGGTTCGGCCGCCCGCGAGCCTCATGAGCAAAATTTACAACAAGGGAAACGTGCAGGAGAGCCTGCAGTGAAGCACTCCGACCCGAACGGGAGAAAGCAGACCGCCTCTCACTTATCTTGAGAAATAAGGCCGATTTCCGCCCAAAGGTTCTCCACGAATTCCGCCCGCGCGCGAGTTTCAGAGTACGCGTATTCCCTCCACCTACCGGCGCGCAGCAGAACTCCACCGAAATCCTGTAGACCAGGCCGAATTGAGTCCAAAATGCGCCATTTCGCTTCGATTCAACCAGTAGCCGGCAGCTAAGATTCGGGGCTGCGCCAATCGCAAACTCGCCTTGCCATTTTGGACGGGAAGAATTGACAGTTCATGCGCAAATGCTCACTTTACCACGCCGCCTTTCCCCACTGCATTGTCCTTCAATTCAGAAGTTTGAATGCGCGCGCAAGTTTAAGTTGCAAATAGTTTGAGGAGAGTACAGTAAAAGTTGCATTCTAATTTGAATTTCGGCATTAGGAAAGTGGCTGTTTGATGGCAAAATCGACACAAAATGGAGAAACCAATAGTGAATTCGCGTTCCTCGCCGCGAAAACCCGGAACGACACCCACCCGCGCAAACCACACCTCAGTTCGCCCGGGGGGACGCGGCGTCCCAAAAACCCCACTCCCCAAAACCAAAAAACGCACGCCCGCCCAAAAGCGGGCCCCACACCTCCCACCCCGGGGGGAAGAGGCGCGGCCGGGGCGGGCGGAAAAAGAAAACCCCGGACAGCGAAGGGGAGGCGGGCGAGCCCGGCCAAAACGGGACGGGCGCAAAGGCAAAAAAACGCCCCCCCCGACGGACCCCGCAACAACGCCCGCGGACAGAGGCGCAAACGAAAGGCACACCCCGGGACCCCCCCAACACCCCGACCACCCACCGCAAACCCGCCCGACCCGGACCGCGGCGGCCCCGCAGCAACGCCCAAACCCAAGACCCAGCCACCAGGGCCGGGGCACCCCCGCCACTCTCCCCCCCCCACGAAACGAACGCCCCCCACCCCGCCGAAAACAACAACCAAACCCCGCGCAAACCCGCGCGCGCGCCGGGGGCAAAAAGAGCGGGCCGCCCCGCACCCGCCCCGGGGGGG
Source organism: Linhomoeus sp. GSCO2_2 (assembly GCA_030248115.1). Taxonomy (NCBI): domain Eukaryota; kingdom Metazoa; phylum Nematoda; class Chromadorea; order Monhysterida; family Linhomoeidae; genus Linhomoeus; species Linhomoeus sp. GSCO2_2. The sequence continues at coordinate 17,054 of JASAMZ010003512.1, forward strand.
GAAAAATGCATGACCAAAATGGTGCGTGGACCATTTTCCCTATGACAACGTTACCTATAGAGCCCGCGCTCTTTCGCTACACGAATCATCCCGTTGCATGACACCCGCCGCGCGCCCAAGTCGAAAGTCGTGTGGAGCCATGTTAAACAGCTGACGCAACATGTCAAAATGGCATGGCAAAATAGCAATATTATTCACAGCGCTAGCCGAGATTACGGTAGCGAGCGATTCGAGCTGCATACTTTCTGCCTCAAAGCAATACTTTTTACATCGATCAACATCCCTGCAAGTTTTGCAGAGGATTACGGTAGCTGGGATTACGGTAGCCGCGCGATTCGAACCGCCCCAAAGCGATCGCGTGGAAAACATGCAGATTCGCGCGTTCGCGAGGTTAAGGCTTACTACCTATAGTCGCGTCGGGCGTAATTTCCGCGCTCGCGTCCCTCCCTACCTTCGCCTAGGGGGCTCCGAACGGAGCTGGACGGGAGCGGGCGCCTTCCCCTAAGAGCCGGTTCGGCCGAGCCGCCCGCGAAAGGGGTGCCAGTCTAAAAGATTGGTGCGTTTTAATGTGTATATTAAACGAATCTTTACATAATTTTTTTCACAGCAAGCACACATTTACAAATTACGCATACATATCACTGCATAAATCCAGGATTATACGAACAACTAATCATTCCCATTCCTTCAACATCCACCTGCGCTGGATATAGCCCTAATATGCGTAAATTTAAGCTTTCGGCTGGATTGGTTGCAAAATTTACCATTATTTGCATTGTGCCCATCCTTTGCTCCTCGTCGTCATCGTCGTTCGGTTGTTCTTCAACGTGTTGGATGGGACCTCTCGCGGTACTAGCTATGGCGTTAGAACCGGATAGATTAACAACAAAAAGAGTATAGTCATACTGCCAGTCCGCATACGACAAAGGTGAAAAGAAGCGGCCTCCGGCGAGCTCGTTGGCCAGCGTCAGGAGGCGTAGGTACCATAATCTGTTGTTACACTCGGGCAGTTTGCCTGGTATATAGTCAAATCTCGCCTGAGATAGTTCTTCCATAGGTATTTGTTGTCCGTCAACATTAATGCTCAATTTGGAAATGGAGCAGTTTGGCATTTCAAAAGAATTCTTGCTTTGATCTAATTCTGTGGCGCTCTTAGTAAAGAATGCTACTAGGTATTTGGGTAACTTCCCTTGCGACACTTGAGTGGTAAAATTGCTCGTTCCCGCCTTAATGAAGTGTGGCCCGTTAATTGCCCACGTATCAAACTGGTATTTTAACATTCGATTGGCTTTCAGCAGATCGATTATGCGGCTAGTAAATTGTTCTCTTAGAGTCAAGTGCTCAACTACCAACTGAGCCTTGAGAACTTTCAATGCGTAAGACTCCCCCTGTTTGACGTCACCTTGCAAGCGCATTTTATCACTTCCATGATTGAGTGTTAGTGTTAGATCGACAAATGGTGGTAAACAGAGAAGTTTTTGGCTTTTGCCAAGCAATGCAATATCCAGCGGCACTAAGATGGTCGACTCGATTATGTCGCCGCTCTGCGTCTTATTGTATCTGCTGGTCCAACCGGGATTCTCTACAGTAAGTTGAAAGAAGCTGCTGTCATCTGGATAGTAAAATGAGCTCGCTGTTAACATATTGTCCTTGGTTTCTTGGTCGTAGCTGAGAAGGTTTTGTATATAGGAGATGTAATGCTGAAAGCCGGGTCTAGTCTGCACGATCATTCCATTTAGCGCCAATGTGATATTATCAAAAGCGCACAAAGGGAGTAGATTGCATGCTGCTATTTTGTCTTCAGCCTTGACATTACTGTCATCTGAGGCCTTTTGAATCCTCCAAACTAGTCGTAGGTACATAAACAGGGAAAGCCATGTAGTGTGTCTGGGGCCGATGTAAAATTTAATTTGTCCATCATTCTCACTCATATATTGAGGCTCTATAATCGCTTGATTGATAGCTAAGACATCGGAATGGGCCAACGCTACTGTAGATGCTGGGCCACCTCCTCTTTTACGTTTGACTGGTGTCATTTTGGTTCTTGCGACGTCTCTTTGCCCGCTTTTTCTTGTTGTTAGTCTGTTGTAGAAGTTGTTGTTGTTGTAACTGGGCTAATCGAAATGCAGTCTGACGAGCCTTTGACAACTCGGTATTAAATTCCTTCTTTTTTACACTAACAGGTTTTCGTACTTTTCTCTTCTCTGGCACTTTTTTGCTTTTCTTTTGCTTCATATTGACTAATGATTAAACTAATGAATGTACACTCGGATGATACGCTTAAATAGTGCTTAATTTTCTATTACATTTTTTAAGGCTAGAATGGAATCAATCGCCAAAAGTGTAAGTGAAAGTTAAAAGTGACTCTGTTGTCATCGAATTTTACTAAATCCCCAGTAGTTGCCGACTTCAGACTAAACTTCATTTCGGTGATCTGCGTTCTCGATGGGACTTTGTGGTGCATGGAATGAAATTTGCGTTTCACAACACTTTCTTTCCCGTAAGGTGTTACCTCGTCCAGCATCAAGAGTACATTTTGGAACTTGCCAGATACGATAGTGCACGGTTGAACAAAATCGACATCTAAGTAATACCTATCGCAGTCCTCTTTTGGCCAAGCAGTTAGCACTGTTTGACTCTTTTTGATGAGGACTGGATAATCTGCACTCCTGCGCAGACCTAACTTTTCTGCAATTTCTGCAGAAATTACCAAACGGTCGCTTTTAGCCTTGAGTTGAATAACACCTTTGCTCGAGAGTTTCAAGTCCATAACAGGGTTGTCATCAACTCCGCCACATATTTCCATTAAATAGCTTATGTAGTCCTTCAAATTACTTTTGTGACTGGGTGGTACAGCGAGTTGTTTCTCTTCCTTAGTTTCAGCGTTAAGCGATTTGATTGTTCCTCCCGGGTAGGGAAATAGGGCGTGTTTTATAAACCAGTAGTACGAACTTACACCACAGCGCCAGTCGTTCGTTGTGTCGGGGGAGCAACTTTTCGATGTTAAGTCTATACCAAGATTAATAGGAAACGGACATAAATAACGAAATGTCAAACCATTCTTTCCAACGGTATCTAATACTGCGTTCTTATCAGAGATTAGCAGAGAGAAAAAGGGTTGGTCTGTATCCATGTTTACTTTGTTTGCTAGAAAACGATTGGTGATACTGATTGCTCGGAGTTCACTTATTCACTTTTATAGGATCTATAGAAAATTTATATAGCGCGCCATCTGTTCCTCTCTTCGTCTCTTCCTCCTCTTATTCTTCTTGTTATTGTTTGTAAGAGGCTGTATTCTGGTGCGATTCTGTTGAATTTCCGAATCGGCAGCTATTTCTGTCGTCTGTTCATTAGTGCTGGAAAGAATATCCCCACTCTTTCGGCTTTTGTCTCGCTTTTTCTCCTTTGCGACCTGTTGAGCTCTCACAATGGAGCTGTGGTGGAGTGAGTTCTCACCACCTCTAGGGAAAATATATTGCTGTTGTTCTTCCTTTCTATCTTTTTGTTTTGATAGCAGCTTTAACAATTCATCGAACTTCTCATTTTCATCCATTCCACCGGCGTTCAAAATATTTAACATATTGTTCTTGAGTTCCATGTATTCGGAGAGTATATCTAATTTTTCAGCAAAGTCGTCTCCAATACAAGCCTTTTTACTATTAGATATTACTACATATGCTTCTTGCTGATTTTCCATTTTGCCATTTGCGTTTAACTAAAACTGAAGAATTGGCCTTTGAGAGCATACTTTATGCGTCTTTTAAATTTCTAAAGGACAATTGTTCGATCGTCTTGCGCACGCGTTATGCATTGTCATCCCGACTGCGCTTCATCGAGCAGCGCGAAGTTCGCGTCAGATATAAGCTACCCTATCTCGTCGCCAAATTTCAGCACGATCGGTCGAAGCGGGCTCGAGAAATGCTACGCGGAAGTTCGGTTGCTGTCCGTATCCATTGCACGCTATGTGCCGCATTGCTACGCTCGAATATGCGTTTAAGAGCAGCTGCCGTCAACGAATAGGGCTGCGGGGCACTCGACTACGTATTTGAGAGCAGCTGCTGCCGCTAGCAACGTTGCTTCTCGCCCCGCTCAACTGCATAGTTGCGAACAGCTGTTAGAGAGGGCTATGTACAATCTATGTCTTAGTGCGCTCGCATATAAAGGGCGCGATTGGAAAGCAGCTGTTGCCACTAGAATGGAGTAGTGGTATAATGCTAGGCTAAGACGAGGATGCTTGCGAGTTCAAATCTGGCTGCTAACAAAACAAATTTTGTTACTAGGGAACTTAATTTGTAGAAGAATCAGAAACTTGTAATGTAGATTAGAACTTGATGACTCATCTATAATGCCACGTCCAGCCACGCATACACCTTCTAATGCATCAGGCAAGCTCACCCTGATGGATACTGTAGCATAGGCTGTGTAAGGTTAGACAAGTGCTGCAAGTAATATTTCATTATTAGTTACAGTATACCACCAAAATCAACGTATGTGAAAGAACATTATTAAATGTTGAAAAGGGTTAATGTTAACCCCTTGCAGACCACATATTTGGGATCTATGACTGGACGCTACGCGCTATCGCGATATACCTAAGTGTTACCCTAACGCGCTATCTGGGATATACCCAAATGTTACCTCGCCGATGTTACTATAACAATCGCGCGCAGAGCCGTACCTTTCCCCGCGTACTCGGTAGAAGTGAAGGATACTACCTGGGCAACGAGCGAGAGTCTGACAGTTGCAGTTGAAAATGTTGCTGTTTGTAGCACGAGTAACCGACGCATCGCGCGTTCGTCGATAGATACCTTCGCGGAAAGTTCGGCTCGAACCGTCTACTATGGGAAGGGCGCGCGGCTCGTATCCAGCCCGTTCGGAGCCCATCGCCGCTAAAGGGGCGAGGCGCGTATCGTTGGATCGCGCCGAGGGTAAGTACACTTTTGCACTTTCCCCTATTGTGCCCTGAAGAGAAAGGCGAGCTGCGTTTTCGACTGCTACGATCAACATAGATCTGCGGAAGCGCCCTTTCGCGGGCGGCTCGGCCGAACCGGCTCTTAGGGGAAGGCGCCCCCTCCCGTCCAGCCCGGTTCGGAGCCCCCTAGGCGAAGGTAGGGAGGGACGCGAGCGCGGAAATTACGCCCGACGCGACGATAGGTAGTAAGCCTTAACCTCGCGAACGCGCGAATCTGCATGTTTTCCACGCGATCGCTTTGGGGGGCGGTTCAAATCGCGCGGCTACCGTAATCCCGGCTACCGTAATCCCCTGCAAAACTTGCAGGGATGCTGATCGATGTAAAAAGTATTGCTTTGAGGCAGAAAGTATGCAGTTCGAATCGCTCGGCTACCGTAATCTCGGCTAGCGCCAATATTGCTATTTTGCCATGCCATTTTGACATGTCGCGTCAGCTGTTTAACATGGCTCCACACGACTTTCGACTTGGGCGCGCAGCGGGTGTCATGCAACGGGATGATTCGTGTAGCGATAGGATAGGAACGCGGGATCGTATGGAGGTAACGTTGTCATAGGGAAAATGGTCCACGCACTATTTTGGTCATGCATTTTTTGCAAATTTGCTTGTGCTGAGGCTCGCGGGCGGCCGAACCGGCTCTTAAGAGAAGGGCCCCCCCTCCCGTCCGGCTCTGTGAGGAGCCCTACCGGGCTAGGGGGACGTTTCGCTTTTTGGGGGGTCTGAGAGGCCCGAATTCCAGTACTTTTTGGCGTTTCGGGTGGGGGGGGGGTGCTTGGATTTTTGGGGCTTCCCTAATGTCTACAACACAGGCGTGTCGTCGAAATCAACTAAGTGGGAACGCATTACGAAGTCTGGGATTGGGGGGGTGTTTACTAATGTCGGTTCCATTACGTTGTTGCTGAAATCAACTGAGTGGCCAAGGAGAAAAAAAACCCAAAAAAACCCCCCCACCCACCCCCCCCCCCCCCCCCCCCCCCCCCCCCCCCCCCCCCCCCCCAAACAAACGCGAAATTCGAACTCCCCGACCCCGAAAACCCCCGAAGCAACTGTCAACTCGATTTTGAAAATTTCGGCCCGGGATTCAAAAATTCGACGCGGCCGGGTTACGGTAGCTCGAAAAACCGAAAATTATTAGAACCACGCGTTTCGGCGAAAAAACCGGTCAAATGCAAAAATCCCCAAATTTGGTCCCGAACGGAAACCCATTGCCCCCGCCTAGCTCACGATCGGCCTGATGGATTTTGCCGGTTTCGGTATTAAATGAAAGAGCACATCCAGACGCCGGCCGGAAATTTTATCTCAGCCCGATCGGCCCAGTAAATCGCGAGATATGATTTTTTAAACGGCCTGAACCGGGTTCTCAAAATTTTAATCTACCGTATCTCCGACGCGGCGCGTCCAAATTTTCCAATAATGAAATCCCTGGCCCGCCTCCCAAACAGCTACAACATATCCAAAAATGGTGCATTTTGATCAAGTTTTGCGAAAATGGGAGCACAAACAATTTTTTGGCACTCCGCCGCTTGAAAAGCGAAGGAGTGCTATAGGAGCGGTAAAGCCTACAGTTAGCATGTCCGGGGCTGGCGCTCGCTACGAAGCACCTAGGGAGCCAAATTTTTTTTTTAAAAAATAGCTTAGGACGACGCGCAGCGTGCTCGGGGGGTGAAAAAATTTCGGTGGTGGAAGAATTTTGCGAAAATTCAAAAATTCAAATTTTTGCTAAGTAAAAAAAAATATGCAGGCCATAACTGTCGCAAAAGTGGACCGAATTTGGTGATTTTTGGATATGTTGTAGCCCATTGGATGCTCTTCAGAGCAAAATCGGAACGGGCTCCCTAGGTGGTCCGACGCGGGAGTACGGTAGAAAATTCAAAATTTTAAATTTTTTTCCGACATTTAAAAAATCGTAACTCGAGTTTGCGACGGTGGATCCTCGCCAATTTTATTTCTGACCTGGACACTTATATTACCTTTCATTCGACACCAAAACCGCCGAGATCGGTCTTGTCGTTCGGGAGATCTGCGGTGCCAAAAGTCCCGGGTCTCGAGCGGAAAATTGGGATTTTTGACTTTGAATGGATTTTTGGGCCGGAAAGCGTGCCTTTAGCGGAAAATTGACCGTTGCAACGTGTTCCGCGTTAAAAGTTGGTCTAGACGAAGTGTCTTGACCATTTTGAGGTACCGTATCCCGGCCGCGCCGAATTTTTGAATCCCAGGGTCAAATTTTCGAAATTGAGTTTTCACTTGTTTCGGGGGGTTTCGACGACGCTGAACACGAATCCGGTGTTTGTTTTGCGATTTTAGACGCCTCTACCCTGCTTTCGGCACCCGGCCGTCCAAAAATTGGGTCCCGGGGTCGAATTTTCAAAATTGTGTTGACAGTTGTGTCTGGGCTTTCTGACGCCGCAGAACGCGAATCCGTCGTTTGTTTGGCGATTTGCGGTGTATTTAGCCTGATTTTTGGCCGAACACTCACGCTCTGTAACACTTCGCGAAATTCCAAAAATACCGTCCGCCATTGATTTTGCTGCGCCTACAGTACGCCGTCCATATAAGACGCGCTGAGAAAGGCGTCTACGCACGCGCAATCGAACCGAGTTATAGGAGCGTCGTACTGTAGCACCGACGCCGTCCACCCCAGCGGGGGCGCTCCCGCTGTGTAGCGTAGATAAAGCACGCCTGTACAATTGGGGCGCCGCTGGCATTCTACATTGTGAGTGGCTATAGACAGTCAGCGGTCAGTACAGCCTGCTCCAACGCGTCACTTGCGCCACATCGACCTCTAAGTGTATGGCGTCTGCTTAGGACCACCCCGGGCTATAGACCCTAGTTCTACGCTGAAACAATTGGGAACAAATAAATTTATCGGGAATGCAACACTTGTTGGAGTTTCTGTGCCCCCGTCTGCTAAAACAATCACGCGGAGTGCCTATCTGACACTCAAGGAGTGTCACGTATCACTTGTTTTACTTAGTAAAAATTTGAATTTTTGAATTTTCAAAAAATTTTTCCATTACCGGAATTTTCTCATATAGCACGCGGCCTGCGCATCCACCAGGGCTATCGAACGCAAAAAACCGTTTCAAAATCGGTTACTCCTAGCGAAAGTTAAGCGAGCACGTAGAAACCTTGTTCCCTCCGGCTGCCTACTGCTCTCCGCCGACTTCGTCGGGGCGGAGTGCCAAAAACTCAATCTGAATAAACCCCGCTGATCGCAATGTGAAGCTTCAACTAGCGGGCAATCGAGCCGGCCGCGGCCCGTGCCCTCTCTAATACACAACGTACGGCACTCGACAGACAAAGAAGGGGGCGCGCACAGCTAGCTGGCTATCTATGCGGTAGATCTAGATAGGGGCGCCACTAAACAGGCTTACGCAATCGAGCGTCCGCACCACGGGACGCGCGCACAGCTGGATATCTATACGCTAGATACGCGCGCCACGAAACAGGCTTACGCAATCGAGCGTCTGCGCCAGCAGAGCGTGGGAACGAGAGAACGCTGAACGGAAACAAAGACGAAGCAATTACTGCATCGACCTAACCCTATGGAGAATACTTGCGCAAACTTCCCGCACCAACACATGCCGACGCACAGCAGAACTGTACCACGGTCATATCTACCTGGTCGTAGAGGAGTAGTGGAAAGAAACTTCTTTGCAACAGCAGTTGTTGAAACTTCCTTACCAGTGCCGATTTCGTCTGTCTGAAGCGCAGCACCAATGCCGATTTCGTTTACAGCGCAGAATACCCGAAATTGGATATTGGACCGAAGAATCCTCACGCTTAGGGTTTCGACAACACATGGTTAAGGTGCCCCAATTGCCGAGGAAAAGTCGCAAATCCTAGTCCGCATCGCAAAACGAGTGCCGCATTCGGAATCACCGCCCTCGAAAACACCGAAATCGACTCCAGCTCCGATTCTGTCAACAGAGGCGTACTTCAAATTTTGAACCCGGCCGGGGGCACGGTAGCCGGAAAAATATTTTTGAAAATCGGTTCCGTATCACTTTTCAACGAGGAATCACCTGGTGGACTCCATTTAGCCATTAAGAGTCGTATTCGAGCGTTACAACAGCCCAAAGTCGAAAATTGCCGAAAATAAGTCAACAGAGGTGTACTTCGAATTTAGACGCAGCCGGGGGTACGGTAGCCGGAAAAATATTTTTTATAATCGATTCCTTATCACTTTTCGACGGGGAATCACGTGGTGCACCCCATTCAGCCATTAAGAATCGCATTCGAGCGTTACAGCAGCCCAAAGTCGAAAAGCGCTCAAAAAAGGGTCAACATCACAAATTTTGGTCAATCATAACTTAAAATTTAAACGGTCGATTCCGGCGATTTTGGTCTCAAATGAAAGCAAATCGATGAATCTTGGGTGGAAATGGGTACCCAGCGCCATTATACACCGGAATCTCACAACTCGATTTTTTACACCGAAATTTCAAAAAAATTTTTTTTTCTTTTTGCCATAACTTCCGCACGGGACCACCTAGGAAGCTGAGGTTTCTTTTCCAAGGTAGATATTCTCGACGACTATAACATATCCAAAAATCACCAAAATCGACCAAGTATTGCGACAGTTATGGAGCGGTAAACTTTGTCGTAGTTCAAAAAAACGCCGTTTTTTCAGTTTTTTGAATTTTTCTCAAAATTTTTCCACTACGCGAAAAAAACGAAGGTGCGTCCACACCTACTATCCCTCGAGAGCTATCGATTAAAAAAAACCGCGTCCAAATCGGACGAAAAAAAGTGCCAAAAATCGTGAGGGGGAGATTTATGAAATCGGACCCTCCACTATAGCACTCCGCCTTTTCAAGTCGGAGTGCTAAAAACCCTTGAAATTTTCCTAATTTCGTTAATTCTAAAATCTGAAACTGCTTCATAATTACTTGACATACTACGCCCGATACATCCACGCAAAGGTATTTTGAATTTTCAGTTGTTTGAAATTGTCGAAATTTGGCAATTTTGAGAAAAACCTTGAAAATATACCTAAATTCGTTAATTATAAAATGTAGAACTATTTGTTAAATGCTTGGCAGACTATGCCCGACACAACCATGCAAAGACATGCTGAAATTTAAGCTATTCGAAATTGTCGAAATTTGGGAATTTTAGCAATAACCTTGAAAATATACCTAATTTCGCTAATTAGAAAATCTGAAACTATTTGCTAAATACTTGGCTGACTATGCTCGATACATCCGTGCAAAGAAGGTTTGAAATTTAAGCCGTTTGAATTTGTCGAAATTTGGAAATTTTGACAAAACCCTTGAAAATATCCCTAATTTTGTTAATTATAAAATCTGAAACTATTTGATAAATACTTGGCGGACTATGCTCGATACATCCGTGCAAAAAAGTTTTGAAATTTAACCTGTTTGAATTTGTCGAAATTTGGGAATTTTGACATACCGTAAATCCTCCAATAAGCGCCCCCCCTCGAATAAGCGCCCCCCCCCCCTCCAATAAGCGCCCCCCCCCTAGAGAGAGGTTGAAAAAATAAGCGCCCCCCCCTCCAATAAGCGCCCACCTTTTGTTAGTACCAGCAGCACTAGCACTACCATACGTGCTCTGTGACCATTTCTAACACAAGTTTTGGCTACATATGACAGCACTACTACTAATTGCGGGTATTCTGATCAAAAGCTATACAGTTTCAGTCTGAAATCTATGCAGATTTGCGCAAAAATGTGTCAAAAACGGAGAATTTTGGTGAAATTTTGGCACTCCTGAGGGATCGAGTTAATATGCGCCCCCCCCCCCTCGAATAAGCGCCCCCCCCCCCCCCTCCAATAAGCGCCCCCCCCCCTGGAGGTAGGTTGAAAAAATAAGCGCCCAGGGCGCTTATTGGAGGATTTACGGTAACCCTTGAAAATGCCCTAATTTCGCAAATTATAAAATCTGAAACTATTCGATAAATACTTGGCAGACTATGCTCGACACATCCGTGGAAAGAAATTTTGAAATTTAAGCTGTTTGAAATTGTCGAAATTTGGGGATTTTGACAAAACCCTTGAAAATATCCCTAATTTCGTTAATTATATTCGCTGAAACTATTTGCTAAATACTTGGCAGACTATGCTCGATACATCCGTGCAAAGAAGTTTTGAAATTTAAGCCGTTTGAAATTGTCGAAATTTGGGAATTTTGATAAAAACCTTGAAAATATCCCTAATTTCGTAAATTCCAAGATCCGAAACTATGTCACAAATTCATCGCGTAGTATGCCCTTTCCATTTCAGCAAAAACTTTGCCGATACGACTTGTAAATAAAAGTGTCATTTTTGACATTTTCGTATTTTAATTGTAAATATCTCGAAATAGCGAAATTAGCAACAGAAACGGACAACGTCACGTTACTCAGCGCATTCGACTCCATCGGGTGGCACTAACCGTCGTGTCTAGTTTTGTGACACCCACAGACACACACACAGAAACACAGAAACACGGAAACACGAACAGACAATAGCGTCCGTATATATACTCGCCGCGCTGGGGCGCGGCGAAAAGAGCCGAAATTTTTAATTAGCAAACCAGAGGTTTTGAAATAGTGAATAGAAACGTGTTTCAAATCGAATCAAAAAGACGAATTAAAGGGCGAATATATACACGAAATAATAACGGGGCAGGATTAAATTGAATTGAATTATGCTTATCACATGCACTCACGCATCCACTTCTTTTCCTCCTTGTGTTCGCCGGCTGAGTCTGCCGAATGGCCAAACTGCAGGCAGGCCTGCGCCGGCGATCCCATCAGAAACAGCGCAACGATTAGCAGAAACGCCATGACTGATAGCAACAGTAGCCAGATTTGCCTCTCTCTCGATTTGTACTCGTTATTGAGCACTCTGGGCCCCGTTGTGCAGAGAATGAGTTACAGTAATCCTCGAATTTAACTAAACCTGGCGAAATTTGGCTGAAAGGAAAAGAAATCAAGCTCCAAAATTGAGAATTGACGTGACAGTAAAGCAAAACTGTGCAACTAGCACAGGGCTATGCGGTAAAAATTTGAACCTTGAGGGCACAGAATGTTTGTTCAAAGTATAAATTTCTTTGGCGTTTCTAAAATATGTGCACGCCATTATTACGCTTTAGTCGCAGCTATTGGAGAACTACTGTAACTGCCCCTCTCTGCACAAGGCGGCCCTGTTGAAGCATCCGTATCCGCTCGTCACCAGCACGGTCAAAAGCAAGAGGAACCAATTGAGCGTCAGTGCCAGTGTCATTGCCACACCCTCTGACACTAGGCGCAAGACGCACTGCTCCTCCGGGAAGGCGGCCCCGCCTTTCGCCTGTCCGTATTTTACTGGTTGAGTTTGACTCGTGGATTCTTCTTCCGTTGCTGTAACCGTTGTCGACGGCGGCAGAACTGTCGTTTCGTCTGGATCGTTCTTGTTGGTGTCCGCCCAGCCCAACTTGAAGTAGCACACGCTGCAGCCGAGATTGGCCAGCAAAATTGCGGCTAAAATAGCCGCCAGAGTGGACACGAGGATTTTGTGACAAACGGCGGCCATTTTGTTTTGTCGTTTCCAGTGTAGGTAGGCTTCTTTAGGCGCTGTCGTGTTGTAAGCTTGCGGCAAAGCGTTGAAACGCCGCCGCGCAAGTATGAATAACGGGGCTCTTGATGCCATGCCGATTCACCGGCGTGGGCTAAGGTCGCGGGAGGCAGTCACGCACCTCGGCGAATCATCTTTAGCTTACACGTTTCATCGTAAGGTGTTTCTTTTCTGATGCAATGCAAGCGGCATGAACTTTGGGTGTTACATAGCAAAGTGCACGTTCCACTCTGCCCACTTTGCCATCGTTGCGTTTCACGATTGGTCACATGGTTTTGGGTTGTTTGTGAACCATCGTTAACCTATTGTGATCGAGGGACGCAAAGCGAGTTACCCTGTTAGCGAGCGACCTATCATAGAGACGAAGGTGAGGAGTGACAGTAGTGCGCCCGCAATGCTGGGAAATTTTCTCGTGTTTCCTCCGTATGGTGTCAACGTTCCTGCCCGATTTCACACCGACTTTCCAAAACCAAACGATTTCCCTGTCTGAAGATTGTCCTGGTACACATACAACAGTAATGCTATTGCGGCGACAGTCAATCGTTGTAGAACACGTACAGGAACTGAAACTGGCATCTACTAAGGTTTTGCGAGGGGTTGACGGGGCAGTAGAACACCACGTTGTCATCAAACTCCAACTCAAAGGTAACCATATCGCCTTCTATAGTCGTCTCGTTTCTCGCGATGTAGGCAAAGAAAGCCTCGTCCATTCTCAGAGTCACTTTCGCTGCGTTAGGGTCTGTTGTGTTGGAAGAGTCAGTAATATAAGCGTGTCCCAAGCCTCCTCCCCCGCTGATTTTGGTGTGGGCTCGTTTCACGGTCGATGGGAAGGGGAATACGCGGTCCGCCGTCGTGCCTGAGGCGGTCACATTGATAGGCCCTGAAAAGACAAGTTTATTTTATTGAGTCATTTTAGCATTTTGTGTGCATTGACTTGGACACTTTGGGCATTCTTCTAGTATTTTGTGCCTACCATAGTATTATAGATGACCTGGCGAAGTCGTCGTCGTCGCCGCCGCCGTCGTTGTCGTCGTCGTCGTCGTCGCGCGTCTCTCAGCCCTTTGATTCGGCACAACCACGCCAAAGTACACCGAAATGCCAGCGGCAATGGCGACGACTACGAGGATAGCAGCGACGACCGCTGCAATTATCACGTAACGCTTGTCCATGGTTTTCGGCTCAGTTAAGAAATTTGAGGTTTGACTGTGTTGAATTTATGCTGTGCAACATGCTATGACCGGTGTGTGTGTGTCTGTTGTTATGCTGATGCGTCATTCGCTGTGTGGCACACCCTCATTCGTCTACATGATAGTGGCGACGACGGCGACAGATAACGACGAGCTTTTACTCTAACCCATGAAGTGCACGCTATGTACTACGTTTTTATACGCAAAGTATGTGCGTATAGTGCGATAGCTGACTGCATTCCCAGGCGATCGAGAAGAGCAGACGAGAGAATACGGCACACGGCACTGCAGCTGCAGTCGACGTCGACACTGTGACATTGGAGAAAGACAAGGCCCTAAATCTAACCTCACCCACCCCAAGCGCAAGCACTAAATCACGCAAACGGTTAAATCGCAGAAACTCGTTCGAACTGGAAGAGCAGAAGGGTGGGTGCTTGCCGTCAACCGGTTAGCTGCTGTTACTACGAGCCGTTGTCTCTCCTCTCTACTGTCCAGATGAAGAAATCTGTTTTAGAGAAGCCGTCCATCAGAGTTGCGTCCAATCTGCAAAAGCTTGTACACGTTGACTTGGCAGTCGTCGTCGTCGTCGTCGTCGTCGTCGTCGTCGTCGTCGTCGTCGTCGTCGTCGTCGTCGTCGTCGTCGTCGTCGTCGTCGTCGTCGTCGTCGTCGTCGTCGTCGTCGTCGTCGTCGTCGTCGTCGTCGTCGTCGTCGTCGTCGTCGTCGTCGTCGTCGTCGTCGTCGTCGTCGTCGTCGTCGTCGTCGTCGTCGTCGTCGTCGTCGTCGTCGTCGTCGTCGTCGTCGTCGTCGTCGTCGTCGTCGTCGTCGATGCGCGGCGATGTGACTTACCGAGCTTCTATATGGCTCCAATATGCCTTTGAAGTTCGGGAATCCACCTCCCTCCACTGGTCAGAGCGGCCGACTCTAACGCACCGCTGCTGATGGCGACCGCTTTCGAGTTCAGCGTCATTCCCGTCGCTTCGCCGCCGCCGTCGTCGTTGTCCGCGCACGTGCGAAATTCGCTCGTGTGAGGGAAGCGTGTTCTCTACGGTTTGGGTGCCAGTAGAAACTGGTGATTCAGTTACAGTCGGTTAGTTGAAACCAATTGAAATTGCCACGGAAACTGAAATTCGTGAAATGGCTTCAGTTAGGCATATTGGCCACTGAAATTTTGAGCCAATCGCAGAGTATTTTCAAATATTTTTCAGCAAATTATACTCCAGCTCTAGGCAAGATATGTATGTTGTTAAGGATGCTGCTAACCAATAATCGAAGTGTTCTCATTTATTGATCTCACACTGTCGAGTTGGTACAACTTGTTGTGACACTGAAGCTCTGAAAGTAGCGTGACTGATACTGAAACAGAAACTTGGCCAAGACCATAATATCTGAAACTGAAACTACCGTGACCTTCTATTGGTCTCGGTTCTCCGTCCTACTCAACAACTATTGCACATCTCCTCAAGGAGCAAGACGGATAGGAGGGGTGCGAGGGCGAGCGCGCTTTGCGCCCGTTGCACATACATACAAATACAACTACATAGCCGTTTCTTCCCGTTGCGGAAGAATTTGTGTAACATGATTGCCTTGCCGTGGCAAGTACGCACTGCACATATTCAATTTACATATGGCAGTACTCGTATGCTCTGCTAATACGCTTGTGTAAGGTTCTGCTGAGGTACATCGTTCCACTGTTTCAAAATTTGGAAACTGGATAACTGCAGTCAAGTATAGGTACCCAGTTTCCGACAAAACTGGGTAAGTAGAAGTAAATTTACCCAGTTTTTTTTCAGTTTTATAAACTGAGTACCGGTTTATTTTGGCAGTTTATGGGTAAGTAAAACTGGGCAAGGCGGATCTTCGAACAAGCTGTGTGTGTAAAAAGTTCAACCTATACTTTGTGTCTGTCAAATTTTGGTGAACAGCATAGTGAACTTTGTACGCATCGTTAGCCGCATCTGGAGAAAGTGTCTTGAGAATGTGTACCTTAATGCCAAGTGCAGCTATCCCCACGATACGGTTGTCTGTACAGCTGATCTAAAGCTCAGTGATATCGCCGCGTTCGCTATATGTTATCGGCATGATACGACGCCGTTTATCTGATGTTTCCTACCTGTGTGAAAACGTCACATCCAACAACAAGCTGTGTGTGTAAAAAGTTCAACCTATACTTTGTGTCTGTCAAATTTTGGTGACCAGTATAGTGAACTTTGTCCGCATCGCTAGCCGCATCTGGAGAAAGTGTCTTGAGAACGTGTACCTTTATAGCAAGTGCAGCTATCCCCACGATACGGTTGTCTGTACAGCTGATCTAAAGCTCAGTGATATCGCCGCGTTCGCTATATGTTATCGGCATGATACGACGCCGTTTAGCTGATGTTTCCTACCGTGTGAAACAGTCACATCCAACAAAAAACTTGCCAACAGTGTGGTCCGGTCGTTCTTCATCAGGAATTCCCCTTGGCGTACGACTTCTACGCTAACATTCATGGAAAACCAAAGCTTTGGCGATTTATAACATCTTGACATTTCTGTCAAGATTTGATCATTTCTGTCAAATTTAGTACTCGCAAAAATTTATTGTATGCCACTAATTATCCGCAGTCTCTGCGCTTGCCATTTCTGAAAAAATTTCGCTGCTAGCCTATCAGACGTAAATGTCGATTTTGACATCTTTGTAAATTTAATTCTAAATATCTCGAAATTGCAATTTATTAAAACTGTAAAGCTATGTCTCAAATTGGCTGTTATTGACTTACGGCCTTACCATTTCTGCATTCACATTCGTCAATAAATGACGTTCTATTTTTGTTAATTTGGCGAATTTTTGACAAATAATCGTATATTTCTACTAAATTCCACATTTGCAAAAAATTTCTGTTGTGTTACAAATTATCCGCTGTCTATGCCCTTTCCATTTCCGAAGAAATTTCGCCGCTAGCCCATCAAACGAAAATGTCGATTTTGACATTTTTTCATTTTTATTCTAAATATCTCGAAATGGCAATTTACGAAAACTGTAAAACTATGTCACAAATTCTTATTGACACACGGCCTTACTATTTCTGCATTCAAATTCGTTAATAAATGACGTTCTATTTTTTCGCCCGGCCTCAGCCGGGCGAACCCCTACGAGAGCTTTGCGTCCGTTCGTTCGTTCGTTCGTCCGTCACGCTCTTATATCTCAGCGTTGGAAAGTTGTAGGAAGGCGATCTTGGGCTTTACGGATAGCTCTCGACTTACTGGTAATGTTGCTAAGAGACTTCGAAATTCAAAAGTTTGAATTGCGTGCGCTACAGTAACCAGAAGCTTGAAACTGAAAACGGCTATTACTCGCTCGTCTTACGTCGTAGAGCGGCGTGCGATAGGTCAACTGAGAGGTCTCGATGTGCGCTTTCGCTTGGCAGAAAAAAGTTTCTTAATTACGCAAACACGCAACACGAAAAGCGACATTATCGCGTTTTTAACGCAGAAATCGCTCTAACTCGCTCAGCGTGCGTCGTACGGAGACGATCTTGGGTTGGTTGGATAGCTCTCGACTCACTGATCATTTGTTCTTCTATTGGTTGAAACTCAAAAGTTTGAATTTCGGGAGCTACAGTAACCCAAAGGTTTAAAACGCAAAACTTATCTAACTCTCTCGTCTTCCGTCATAGAGAGACGATCTTGAGTTCGTTGAATAGGTTTCGGCGCACTGATAATTCCGTTAAGAGAAGTCGAAATTCAAAAGTTTGAATTGCGCGCGCTACAGTAACACGAAGGTCCAAAACGCAAAACGGCTCTAACACGCTCGTCTTACGTCGTAGAGCGGCGTGCTATAGGTCAACTAAAAGGTCTCGACGTGCTCTTTCACTTGGCGTGAAAATTTTGTTAATTACGCAAACACGCACCACGAAAAGCGACATTCTCGCACTTTTAGCGTAGAAATCGCTCTAACTCGCTCAGCGTGCGTCGTAGAGAGACGATCTTGATTTGCTGGATAGCTCTTGACTCACTGATCAGTTGTTCTTCTATTGGTCGAAACTCAAAAGTTTGAATATCGCGAGCTACAGTAACCCAAAAGTTCAAAACGCAAAACTTAACTCGCTCGTCTTACGTTGTAGAGCGGCATTCGTTCGACCGTTTGAAAGTTTACGTTGAGGCAGTTGTTGAACGGTCATTCCTAAAGAAATACTTTAGTTTTTTTAAACCCTTGTCTTACGAACAACTTTGTCTGCTAAAAAAATTAATCCCGGGCGATCCCAATGTTGCCTTGCAACAACCGCTCAGAAATGCGTGTGTCTTGCTCAAAAAATTAATCCCGGGCGATCCCAATGTTGCCCTGCAAGAACCGCTCAGAAAGCGGCGTGTCAGAAGTAGCGCATGAATAGTGGACTCCGGGCGGGCGCGCGTCATATCGGAAAGGCTTCGAAATACTTTACAAAAGTATCCACTCTTTTACTCTTCCACTTTAAAATACTCACAAACCACTCTGTATTAATAAAACAACTCAACTTTTTTAAAACAGCTTGTTCTCAATTTGTGTAATTTTGACAAATAATCGCGTATTTCTATTAAATTCCACATTTACAAAAAATTTCTTTTGTGTTACAAATTATCCTCTGTCTACGCCCTTTCCATTTCTGAAGAAATTTCAATTCTAGCTCATCAGGTGAAAAAGTCGATTTTCGACATTTTGGAATTTTAATTGCGAATATCTCGAAAATGCGAAATTAGCAACACAAACGGACATCGGATCCGTAATCAGCGACCTCGACTCTACTTGACCACATATACCACATATCTTACTTCGGTGCCACGGACGGACACACACACAGACATTGTCATCCGTATATATACACCTCGCCGCGCTGAGGCGCGGCGAAAAAAAACTTGCCAAAAGTTTGGTGCGAGCGAATTCCTGTTTTCAGCATACGCATTTCTGTTTCCGAGTGCACATTCATCAATAAACAGCTGTTCTGGCCATCAGGCGAAAACCTCGATTTTGAAATTTTCTTAAATTTTAATTCTAAATATCTCGAAATTGGAATTTAACAAAACTGTAGAACTATGTCACAAATTCTTATTGGCATACGGCCTTACCATTTCTGCGTTCAAATTCGTCAAAAAACGACGTTCTATTTTGTTGATTTATGGAATTTTGAAAAATAATCACGTATTTCTATTAAATTCCACATTTGCAAAAAATTTCTCTTGCGTTACAGATTATCCGCAGTCTATACTCTTTCCATTTCTGAAGAAATTTCGCCGCTGCATCATCAGGTGAAAAAGTCGATTTTCGACATTTTCATATTTTGATTGAAAATATCTCGAAATTGCAATTTTGGAAAACTTCAAAACTATGTCACAAATTCAAATCGGCATACGACCTTTCCATTTCTGCATTCACATTCGTCATTAAATGACTTTGTATTTTAGTCAGTTTATGCAATTTTGACAAATAATCGCGTATTTCTATTAAATTCCACATCTGTAAAAAATTTCTTTTGTGTTACAAATTATCCGCGGTCCATGCTCCTTCCATTTCTGAAGAAATTTCGCGGCTAGCGCGTCAGACAAAAAAGTCGATTTTCGACATTTTCGAATTTTAATTGTAAATATCTCGAAAATGCGAAATTAGCAACAGAAACGGACATCGGATCCGTACTCAGCGACATCGGCTCTACTTGACCACATATGCCACATATCTAACTTCGGTGCCACGGACAGACAGACACACAGACAGACACACAGACAGACACACAGACAGACATTGTCATCCGTAACCTCGCCGCGCTGAGGCGCGGCGAAAAAATATAACTGGGCAACTGGGTAAAACTGGGCAAGTACTTACCCAGTTTTGAGTTGCCATCACTATGCTACAGTAATCCAAGCAGTCCCTATTCAATTGTAAACTCACTATCCTCACCAGTCGTCGACCATGGTAGTGGAGCCTGGGACGCAGATCAGACCCTCGCAGCAGATGGTGACGTCGTTGCCGTCCCGCGCCTTGGGGGGGGGGGCGGCTTCTACCCCCTGGATATTGTTACCCCCCCCCCCCTGGTACACATTCTAGCTTTGGTGACTGGAAGAGAGAGGAGTTGAATAAGAAGCGACCCCCCCCCCCCCCCCCACGCCATTGAATAACCCCACCCTCCAAAATTGTATCCTCTCACAGAAGCAGGTTGAAAAGTTTTTAAAGCCCCCGTGGAGCTTATTAGAGACTTTACGATAATTAACAATCCATTACTGTGGATTCGTTACTGCAAAATGCATGCCTAAATAACTGGCAATTTAGTGCGTTTTGCAACATTTAATCAACTGGCGTGACCAATTTTGCTGCAAGCGAGACTTTCGCGAGTGCCGGTAGAATTTCGCGAAGCAGACACCAACAGGACCAGTACGGAGACGGCAAACTTCATACTCTAAATTGATTCCCTTTCTATACCTACAGTACTCCGCAATCAGCTGAAGTGTTGTGTTCTAGTGCATATTCTGATTACTTTGTCTGCCTACATTTGTCCGTCGCCGACAGCTGACTGGACAAACATGTTGATAGTTTGGTGTCGCATGAGTAACAAGTTACATTATGGGGTGTTACAGGGTGCCTGTGATCTCTTCTCGTTTGTACTTTTAATCCCTTTGCTTTGACTTTTGAAGTGAGGAACTCTGCCGATGCGCACCTTAGCAGCTTTTCTAGTTATTACCAAATTGTAGGGTGAGAAAGGCGGCCGCTCTAATCGTTCGTTCTCCAAGTTAAAAAGTGCCTACGCGACGGGAACCGCGGTCGAATGCGCGCACAAATGGCTAGCGGAAACATCGTAAGCACTTACGGTCGCATAGATTTACCCTTTGGGCTGAGAGTCTGGAGACGCCAATGACGCTCACGAGACAAGAAGAAAGGAAACAGACTACCAGTCAAATTCTAATCAGTAGCGACCTCTGAGCGCGTCCATATGTCATGGAGCGAACTCTGGGCATACTGCTGGGAACCCAAGTGCGTAGCAAGAGCGCAATTCTGAGTAGACTTCAGAATGGCGGCTTTGTTTTGGAAGAGGTATGGAGAGCACAGTACCATTCCAATCTAAAAAAATTTGGAAATTCTCAGACATTTCAGCAAAAGACCTATCCCTTCATGGACAGAAATCAAGCTATGGATTTCGTTCGACCACACAAGAATATAAATGACGATGATTTAAATTTTGAGCAAATCGAAAAGTTGTTGGTCCATCGGCCGAGTTTTGTGTTTCTTCTGGTTGGAAAGGGAGCGATCAATGTTTTGAGAAAACTTGCCGCAGAATGCAACTCTAGGTTTTGTACACAATAATTTGAAAATTCTACGTAAAATTAGACCGACCAGCACTCTTGGGGGCAAAAAATTTTGAAACTAGGAATTGAATGTACTGCTGAACATCTGTGAACGGTTTCTAGTGGTCTAGAATGCCCCACACACTTCTACCTGCATCAGACGAGTCAGAAGTCTATTGTTCATTTATGCTTGCAGTGTTGGCCTAGAAAGCAGAGGCTTCCTCTACGCCAGCCGTGACTTCATAGCTACCGAAAGGGACGTCGCATTCTTCTTCCCTGAAGGTGTTTTAGCTAATCTTTTTATTAATTTTCAAAAAATGCCGCACTAAGTTTTATAGAAGCCGGTCAAATCACTCTCGAGGAGCAAATTGACGACTACTTGAGCAGCGAAATCGTTCCACAATTGCTACCTGCTTTGGCCCATTTCATGGCAATTAGAACGGAATCCGACACGGAAAACGATGCCAACATTTTGGCCGGCATTTTGGAGAAGCAACTGGAAGGCAATATCCCGTCCAGTAGAACCGATTACGGTAGCAAAACGCGTCAGATTTGACTTGGCCAGTGAGCATTTCTGAACAGATGACGGCATTTCAATAGCGATTGGTATTTGCTTTGCGGCGTTGGCGTCTGTTGTTTTACTGTGTGTGAGACGAAATTCTGCTGCCTTTGGTTGATAATTTGTACACATCATTCGACGTCACACAGTGCGAGTTATATTGACACATATGTGTAACTGAACACTTGGTTCATTCAAATGGTCTGCGTCTCTACACGACCAAGAGTACGGTAGCAGGCAGATTTGAATGCTATGTATGAAGTAGCCGTCTAGAAGAGCGTAGGGCGCGAAGTCACGGCTGCCTTCGCGCAGATCGTTACAAATATTACAGTAACCCTCTTCATGGAAGTCAGGCAGTATCCGTCCAAAATTGCAAGACTTGAATACACCACGTAACAAGGTTCCACAGTACGAAAGAACACAGAGAAGGAAAAATTGGAGCGAATCGCGTTGCCAACAGCGCTTTTGCTGTCCTTAACACAGAACCACAGATAACAAGCATGTATCATCAACATTAGAAGTCTAGACTTAGACACAGTTAGCGAATGGGGAGTTGAGCACAGTAGTTGTGCTGGTCGACGAGATTTGAAAGAATGACTGCATCAGTTGGTCTGTCGAACAATTTGTTCAAAATTTCCTCCCGTTCTACTGCACTGGGCCCTGCACGAGCACTTGGTGGCGTTGTCGTTTCTTCACGGTGTAGAAATGGCGTCGTTGCGGCTCAACCACTGCGTTTGGGAGCAAGACTTCCCCAGAAATGGGCCGCAGGCCGCCTCTCTGCAAACATGTTAGTGTGTTAGCAGTGGCGGGCCCAGGATTATCCGATAGGTAGCACTCAGTGGGCAGCTGGGCGTACATTCCAATGGAACCGTACTCCGCTAAATTAGCATAGGCTCAATTATAAACGTCTCAGAGCCAATTTCCCCTCAATGCCACGCTGTTCGGCTCTACTGAGAGGTAACGTCGGTGCAAATATCCATCTCTCTTGGGGCATTGACCTTGACAAAACTGACGTAGAGGAAGTTCTCCACTGCGTTGGCGAACGACTCGAATTCAGCAAAGTTCTCAAAATTCCGCTAGATGGTCTGCTGCTTCTAGTTGTGACTAAATTGGAGGTGAGACCGCAGCGGCTCGATTTGTTTGGCCCGAAAGGTGCAACCCGCCATTTGGCAGACAGCGTTTCCTTCTTCAATTGGCTGGCTTTCCTCCCACTCTTTCTTATGCTTTCGCAATCTGTGTTGCCACAGAGCCGCTTTTGTCGAACTGTTTGCCACAAAGCTGGCAAGTGTAGACCTCCTTGTCCATTTTACTTTGTCTGAAGATGGACAAGAGCCGCTCAGCCGCCTGTTCTAGCACAAAGATGGAAGCGTTGCTGTTGCGTGCACACGGCGCCTCGACTGGGACGCCACACACGTTGTTGCGTGGCGAATCCGAATATTTGTAGTCTTTACGGGAAGTGCCTGACCGCCATGAAGAGGCTTACTGTAATATTTGTAACGATCTGCGCGAAGGCAGCCGTCGAAGTCAGGCCTGAATTATTCAGAGAGAAATCGGAGATTTATTTGAACCGAAGTATATCTTTGCTAACGAAAAAAGATGGATCTATCATTGGTGGACTACGGCTACTCCTCTGACGAAAGCAATGACAATGAAGACAAAAATTCTTATGAAGATTTGGCTCAAATTAAGAAACTATCCACAATTGAGGCCGACTCATCGACGAAAATTGTGGTCGACCAACTTTTGCGCCATTTGGTCAACAAAGTCGCCGTTCAGTTGGAGGCAGAAGCGGCTACTGGTGGCGAAAAATTCAAAAAGTTGTCAAATTGAGCAAATTTTTGTTGCGAAATGTACACTTTTGGCGGAATCTTTTCAATTTCAGGGCCGAAATCGACATTGCAACAGAGAGCGATGAAAATAGCGCCAGCGACGAAGAGGAAACGGAGGAAATTCTCATCTTCGGCGACAACGAATACGGAGCGGTTCTGTCGCAGTTTTCTGGTTCTGCGTGCAACCAGAAAAGTGGGCCCTTGAATTTTCGAACTGCGAGGAGCGAAAAGCTCGACGAATCCTCTTCCAGCGATGATAGCGATGATAGCAGCGACGGGGAATTTTCGAGGTGACATATTGCTAAATTGACTTGACAAAAAAATTTTTGCGGTTTGTCAAAATTTGAATTTTTTTTTCAGAATTCTCTCGCTGGCCAAAAACCACCGCCTATTCTACGACAGGCGAGGGGGCGCGACTAGTCGAAATAGAGACCCGCTGAATTTGAAATATTCCAATAGAAAGCCACTCCACAAAATTAAAGGGGAAATTGAGTATATCGATTTGCCGCCCATAGAAAAACTGAGTTTGACAGTCGAGCCGGAAACGAAACTGGTTCCGTTGGGAAGAATCACGTCGTTTGTGGACAAATTGGGTTCGTGTGATATGTGGTTTGTGTAATATTTAGTTGGTTTGAGCGCGAATTTTGAATCAGTAATCACAGTAATGTCGCAGTCAGCTACAGTAAACCCACAACACCACTCAGCGTCGAGTAGCCATCGAATGAACGACTCTACTAAACCCACAAGCGAATGCAGTAATCCCACAATCAACTACAGTAACACCCAGTAATCAACTACGGCAATCCCGCATTCAATAACAGTAATTACACGTTAAACTACGGTAGTCCCGCGACTACAAACTATAGTATCCAAAGCGCGCCTAATAGCGGGCCGCAAATAGCGGCTGCGTCAAACTTCGTCAATTCATCACCAAGGTTTTAAAACTAACGATATTGGCTAATTGACACTCAAAAGGCTGTTTTTCTGCCAATTTTCCAGCCATAGTCCGGAGCGAGCCCTGCATTCCCGCCCTGGACGGCGATACCGTACTGTTCGCCGCGGCGGCGTCGATTAGTGAGAACCCGGACGATAATCGGCCGGCCGAGCGGGCCATCGGCCCGGTTTTCGAGGTTTTCGGGCCCGTAACGCGCCCCTTGTACTCCCTACGGGTCCCCTTGGAATGCCCGGTCCTGGACCGTTTGAAAGTGGGCGCTACAGTATACTTCGCGCCCGAGAATTCCGGCCTGACGAAGACGGTTTTCACGGACGCGCTGAGAAAGTGGGTTTTGGTGAGATGGAAAAATTTCGGTGAATATATAAATTGTGCAAAATTTAGAATTGTGCGAAATTTTGCGCAAAATGAAAGAATAATCGTACAGCGTTTAGAAAACAACTTGGGCCAAATTAGGAAATATGTATTGTGAAAGTTTGGAAACACTCTTATAGTTGATGAAATTGCGAACGCAGAGATACCTAGTGCAAAGTTACGAAATTATGCAGAATTTGAAAAATTTTGCAAAAACTAAAAAACCTTCCGCGAAATCGTGCGAGTATTCGATGAAATTTCCAGAAATCATTTCTCAGAGTTAATTTTGCTGAATTGTGAATTTCCGTTCGATTCACAACATTCAATTTCAAATTTTGCGCCCTACCGTAACCCAATTCCAGGCAGAAATACACCGACGCGTCGGGCGAACATGACAGGGAAGCGACAATGGAGGAGCGCGACTTTAGCGACGACGAGGAAGAGAGGCGCTGGAGGGCCAAACAGAGGGGGTACTGTAGGTTGGAATTTTAAAATTCAAATTTAGAAATTTTTGGTATTTTCCACTTTCAGACACTCAAAGAGTGGCGGGCAAGAAAACTCGGTCAAAACTGGCCCGTTTAGGGGAAGGCCCATGCTGCGCGGCAGGCGACGCGGCCGGGGTACTGTAATTTGCGGGAATTTTGAATTTTCAGAATCCGGCCCACGTTTCAGGCGGCGTCGGTAGAGCTAGAGGTGGGGGACCCAGACTACCCACAATATCCAGATTCCCGCCCGTCATGCCGGGTTGTCGCACCCCCACCGTAATCCCGGGTAACCCCGGACAATTCCGGGTAACCCGGCCAATGCGGGCCCCGCACCCGGCGTTCGGCCAAGCGCCCAGATTCCCCGCCCCATTTTGGCCCACTTCCGGCCAATTCTACCGTAACCCACCTGTGGGCAGACTGCCCAGACCGCCTACGGGTTACCCGGCGGGTCAGCAGGGTCCCGGAATGGATCCCTGGGCGGCGTTGGTCGATCAGAGGTTTACGAATGGACAGACAGTGTGATGTGGTTATGTGTCGCACGAGTTTGGTGTACTTTCGCATTGGCGCTTGCACGATTTCTACCGGAAAAGTCTCGACGCGCAGTATACTCCGCAAATTGGAGCTCATATTTCACATCTATTGTGTTGTGGCTTCTTGACACCTTGGAGCGTGAAAATAGTGCCGAATTCGTAATCGGCGCCCCTGACAGCCCTGAATCGAGTAGAATATTGCCTATCCTAGCTAAATCGGACGTCGCAGAGTCTAACCGACGCGACTGGGGTACTGTAGCACTACAATTCGTGTGAAAACTCTTCTTGACCGGATAATTGCAACCGCTTTTCGCTAGAACGCCGTCGACTGCAAAATCCTCTGCTTTCGCCCACAATCGCTATAATATACGCCACACTTTTGTGAAGTGTACAAAATCTTTAAGTCTGGATTCTTCCAAAAGTGAGAGGACAGCAGAGCAGACATGATTTTTGGAAGGCTCGCGTGTGATGAAGGAAAACGACGACAAAAACTCCCTACATACTTCCATTTCGACCGATCACCCCAACCGACAACCTACGTATTTATGCGCTAGGACCGTACGACTTACGCGCTACGACGAGGACAACCAACGAACGACTGACAAAAAGATCGTAAATCAACAGCCAAACGTATTTTGACTCGCTCAGGATTACGGTAATCCTACGAAGAAGACACGGTACTGAGGAGTGACGCGCTAACAAAACAGTATAGAGCTCGATAATGCCTAACAGCCGAGTGGTACAGGGTGGGTAGAGGGGTGAAAATATGCAAATGTTTTATCCTTCGAAGATTGGAATCGCCCGGGATATACTTCGAACCCAACGCCCACACCACACGCACACACACTACTCCCACCCACAAGTTGCCCCTCTCCACCCTCAAGATTAGCTTCGCCCGGAATGTAATTTCCTTCCCACCCTGCACCCCATTCTAGCTCGTGTCTCACAAGTTGCC
This sequence comes from Linhomoeus sp. GSCO2_2, assembly GCA_030248115.1. Taxonomy (NCBI): domain Eukaryota; kingdom Metazoa; phylum Nematoda; class Chromadorea; order Monhysterida; family Linhomoeidae; genus Linhomoeus; species Linhomoeus sp. GSCO2_2. The sequence continues at coordinate 43,722 of JASAMZ010003512.1, forward strand.
CTTAACTCTCCTCCTATCATATAGTCAATCGGTGATGTAGTGCCACTTGTGCACGATGTCCTCTATGGGACCCCCCGTGCAGTTGTGGGGCGGCGCCCCGTCGATAACAGCCCTCGCCTCGGCGGGGGCTATCTTGCCCTGGGTTTGGGTGGTGTTGGCACTGGAACAAATTTGGGAAAATGAAAAGAAGAGTTAAAAAATAAAGCAAACATTGGAATTTGGGGGATTACGGAGCGTGTAAGCGACTTCGATTTTTGAAATTTACACAAATTCAAGTTAAACAAACAAACTCACGTCGAAACTTCCGCCTTCGTCTCTCCCGCCAACAGTTTCTTCCAGAAGCCGTGCGTCTGCTCGATCACTTTCAGCGCGTAGTCCTACAAACAAATTTGTAGTATTCTATAGGATTATGTGGTAATCTATAGCGTATGGCATTACAGTATCCTTTTAGTGAGTGTTTTGTGGTAGTCATAAGTAGTCCTACAGTGTACCATGTGCCCAATTCTCATACAGCCCACCCCCATACGAATTCGTATAGCATTCGTACTGCATTATTTGCGGTACGTTATGGTATTCTGCAGTAATTTCTATAGTATTCTACAGTAATCTCTCTCACCCTGTTCTTGTACTGGCCTCCAAAGGCGAACTGATTGGCTGGCTTGCCCGTGGGAATCTTGTAGACGCGGAACCACTCGTGGGTCGCCTGAAAATTTGAATTTGAAATTCGCGGGTGACAGTATACTCCACAGATGATACAGAGTTGGATTTGCACTATCCTCGCTTTTTAATCCAGATAGCGTTGCAAAAAATGCCACAAAATCACTGAATTTTGGGCAAATCGCGCCAAATACAGGTCAACATAAAAAAATTTCATTTTCGCTCACTAGAAAAGAAATTTCCATTGCAATAATCATCACTACACCCTCAAAAAAAAACGCTGAAATTCCAACGCAAACCCTGAGCAGTCCAGGCATATGCGTCTCCACATCCTCTATGTCGTTGAGCTTCTCAGCCAGAGGGTCCCTGACGTCGACCACTATGACCTAAATTTAGAAAAAGTGCATTTTTGCGGCAAAGAGTTGACCAAATTGTGGCTAAAATAAATCAACAAAAATGCGAACCTTCCAGTCCGTCTCGCCCTCGTCGATGAGCGCCAGCGTGCCCAGGACTTTGACCTAAAGAAAGAAAAAGAATTGTTGTTGAATTATTCACGCGTAAATTGCTGTTTTCGCGATTTGTGCAATCTCACGTATACACGGAAGCGCTCTGGCATTGGTAGGTTACGTTCACAACTGTTTAACACTTTCCCAACTGTTTAACACTTTCTCAACTGTTTAACACTTTCCCAACGCATAAAACCTTTCCCAAAGCACAAAGACTCCCAAAGCAGAGGGAAGGTCCAAGACGCCTACGTGCAGGAGCCACTGCATTTCCGTTTCTCAATCCGCACAAACTCCCAGTGTAACACAATTCCCCCCACCTGAATAACCTCCCCTCTACAGGCCAATCTCTGTCCAATCTCGCAGACGTCAATGGGGTCGTTGTCCCCACTGGCGCCCGTGTCCCCGTCCTTATGGCTGGGGTCCTCCCACGTCTGGTGAAGTGAGTAGGGAAATTGATAGCTCTGGCTGTATGTCTATCTATTGATCGGTTGATTGATCGGTAATTGATCAATCGATGCAATTAGTCGATTACTATCGCGATTTTAGTGTGACCAATAATCAAGCGGGCGTTTTGTGAAAGGGTTCCTAGTCGTGAGCTGGAGAAGGAAAGGGGGAGAAGGAGGGAGGGAGGTCGAAGGAGGGAGGGGGGGGGGGGAGGGAGGGAGAGAGGGAGGGAGGGAGGGAGGGAGAGAGGGAGGGAGGTGGATGGAGGGAGGGAGGGAGGGAGGGAGGAAGAAAGGGGAGGGGGGGGGGGTTGTGGGCACAGAATTTTGGGACGTTTTACATCGTACCCATACAAAATTACAAAAATAAACAAAATCCCCCAAACAACCTGAGGCAAGGCGCCATAATTCCAAATGTAGCCGTGGTGGGGGAAGCAGTTGTCGACAAAGCGGAGTTTCCCTTTCTTCACGTCTTGCTTGATGGGATTCAGAGGGTCCTTTAGGCTGACCTGCAAAGATGTGTACGCAAATTGCGAAATAATGTTGGGCAAAATAATCATGAATCGTAATCAATGAAAAAATAATAATACGGAGACAATAATGGTAGAGTTGCTATTTGCTTGCGACCTATACTAACCCGAAATGGCATGCATAATAGTCCACCTAAAAATCCGAAAGCAAAAATTGTGCGTTTTGTGGGCGCGACTGCGGTAATGCATAGAAATTTGTCGAAAACACTGCAACTTTGCATTAGTTTGTCACAAATTGCCCCTAGAACCCACAACAAGCTGTTTTAAAAAAGTTGAGTTGTTTTATTAACACAGAGTGGTTTGTGAGTGTTTTAAAGTGGAAGAGTAAAAGAGTGGATACTTTTGTAAAGTATTTCGAAGCCTTTCCGATATGACGCGCGCCCGCCCGGAGTCCACTATTCATGCGCTACTTCTGACACGCTGCTTTCTGAGGGGTTCTTGCAGGGCAACATTGGGATCGCCCGGGATTAATTTTTTGAGCAAGACCCACGCATTTCTGAGCGGTTGTTGCAAGGCAACATTGGGATCGCCCGGGATTAATTTTTTTAGCAGACAAAGTTGTTCGTGCGACAAGAGTTAAAAAAACAAAAGTATTTCTTTAGGAATGACCGCTCAACAACTGCCTCAACGTAAGCTTTCAAACGGTCGAACGAATGCCGCTCTACAACGTACGACGAGCGAGTTAGGGCCGATTTGCCATTTGAACCTTTGAGTTACCGTAGCTCGCGAAATTCAAACATTTGAATCTCGACTTCTCTTAAAGGAATGATCAGTGTGCCGAAACCTATTCAACGTGCTCAAGATCTTCTCTCTACGACGAAAGGCGAGCGAGTTAGAACAGTTTTGCGTTTTGAACCGTTGGGTTACTGTAGCTCGCGATATTCAAACTTTTCAGTTTCGACGAATAGAAGAACAAATGATCAGTGAGCCGAGAGCTATCCAACAAACTCAAGATCGTCTCTCTACGACGCACGCTGAGGGAGGTAGAGCGATTTCTGTGTTATAAACGCGAGAATGTCGCTTTTCGTGTTGCGTGTTTGCGTAATTTAGAAAATGTTTTATGCCGAACGAAAGACCGCGTCGAGACCTTTTAGTAGACCTATCGCACGCCGCTCTACGACGCAAGACGAGCGAGTTAGAGCCGCTTTGCTGTTTTAACCTTTGAGTTACTGTAGCTCGCGAAATTCAAACTTTTGAATCTCGACTTCTCTTAACAGAATGATCAGTGTGCCAAAACCTATTCAACGACCTCAAGATCGTCTCTCTGCGACGGAAGACGAGCGAGTTAGAGAAGTTTAGCGTTTTGAACCTTTGGGTTACTGTAGCGCGCGAAATTCAAACTTTTGGGTTTCGACCAATAGGAGAACAAATGATCAGTGAGTCGAGATCTATCCAACCAACTTAAGATCGTCTCTCTACGACGCACGCTGAGTGAGTTAGAGCGATTTCTGTGTCAAAAACGCGAGAATGTCGCATTTCGTGTTGCGTGTTTGCGTAATTAAGAAAACTTTTAATGCCAAACGAAAGAGCGCGTCGAGACCTGTTAGTTGACCTATCGCACGCCGCTCTACGACGTAAGACGAGCCAGTTAGAGCCGTTTTCCGTTTTGACCTTCGGGTTACTGTAGCGCGCGCAATTCAAACTTTTGAATTTCGAAGTCTCTTAGCGACATTACCAGTGAGTCGAGACCTATCCATAAAGCCCAAGATCGCCTTCCTACGACGTTCCAACGCCGAGATCTGAGAGCGTGACGAACGGACGGACGGACGAACGCACGGACGATAAGCTCTCGTAGGGGTTCGCCCGGCTGAGGCCGGGCGAAAAAATGACAATGACACCCAAGTCCCACCCAACTACCTCCATTTTGGCATTGGTCCACCTGGGCACTTCGACCACCATATTGAAGACCTTATTCTTCTCCTCCGCATACAAGGGGATGTCGTGCCAGGGGGACACCGCCTCCCCAGACGAGCTCTCTGCAGATGAGAATATTGATTGTGTGCAGGCTGGAGTGGGGTGGGAGCTTGGAATTGGGTGTGAATTTGTGATTGTGAGATTGAGGGGAGGGAGGGAGGTGACAGAATGGAGGGGAGAAAGGGAGTGGTGGTGGGGGGGGGGGGGGGCGATGTGACGGCATAGGACGGATAGTAGTGTGCAAACTATAACAACTCCCATCAAAATTTCCCCACCAAAGAAGACCCTGTAGTCGTGTGTGTAGGGGGCTCCCCTCTCCACAGCCCTGTATTTGGCAGCCATTCTGTTCGCAGCAGTGGTAGTGCTGTAGCAGCTCCTGTACATGCACCGATTCTGCTTTGGAGTGCCCAAAAACGGCAGAATGGGCACTATTTTCGCGCAGAGGCCGCTATTTCTCAGTATGGGACGCATTCAAGCGTGACACTCTCTTGTAGTGCGTGTGTCTGTCTGTCTCTAAAGGGTGACACGTGTACTAGTGCGTGCGCTATCTCGCCACTGACACCCACCCTGTAGTAAAGTGAGGACGGACAGGCCTACAGGCGCACGCACGCACTCGTTCAACAAGTCAAAGAGCGCGCGTACATACCTACTTAGGTAGGTGTGTTACTTGGATACACACACACAACACCCTGTAATTAGCGAAAGTGAAGGCGGGCAATTAGCGCTATGGCCTCCATCTAAGCCATTCTCCTAACGCGTAGAGAAAATACAGTATACCGTTATGTGTTGTGAGCACAAGCCGCGCAAAACAATCAGACAAAACACAATTTTCGACGCAACAACTTTACTCGTTCAATAGAAAACGACACGCAAAGCCATATATTATACACACCGTAATTCTGTAACGCAATTACACTATAGCTCCGAAGCGTATACTTATTCTGTGTATTTTAGCGCATTTTTTGCAGCGAGGCAACGCTAAATTACAACTAGACATTATTCAGATCAACAGAATTCTACGTATACGTATACCTGAGCAAAAGCGGCGAGAAACGAATAGAAAACTTTTTGGGGAAATGGCAAAAATAACAAAATATTGCTCACGTAGGAAAATTCTGCTACATTCTGCACAGAAATATTTAAACAGCGTGTACTTTTGGTACGTAACGTATGCGCAAAACTAGACAAAAACTTTGCACACTTCTAGCCGCCGATGCAAAACTTTCACAATTTTCATCGCGCAAACACCAATGTTTTGCCAATTCCCCAAAAAGCGGCACAAAACCACCAAATTTCCCCTGCAAGACCGCAATTTTCACTCCTTCTCCCTCATAAACGCCTTCCAATCCTCATTCGAATTGGCGCCCAATCCGAAAATCGCTCCCAAAATCGGCAAAAATCGAGCGCGTAGCAATTTGGCGAATTTCGACGCTTTTCCATTATTATTCTTATTATGACGAATTCGGAATTCGGTACGGCAGAATTCCAGACAGGCGTTCAGGAGCTCCAATAGACGGTCGTTTTGAAGCAGGGGAGGGGTCTGAAATATTCAAATTTTCGAATTTTTTTAGACAGAAGTGTAAATTCCGCATTAAAAAGAACTAAGGCACAAAATCTAAATATTTCATGAAATTTCAGTCGGGCTGCACACGTTGAGTAATTTGTTACGTCCACTGTTAGATAACACAACAGACGAAGAATATTTTCCAACTCAAACACGTTTTTCTACAAGTTTTACATTTTTGTTCCACAATTATTTTAACTCTTTAAAGAATTGACAGTTTGCGTAAACCAGGCAAGTCGTCCGGGGGACGCAGTATACTCCACAAATTTGAACTCCTATGCACGGTGACTCCTCGGCTGTTGTGGCCTCCTGACACTCCCAATCGCAAAAGCAATGCCGAATTCGTGATCTACATCCCAAAATACCCCAGATTCGACATACAACACCCCTAGTTTCCTATGGACTCCGGGAACTGAAATTCTGCACTTGGGGTACGGTACCATACAAATTCGTCGTAGGTATTATCAAACATCATCTATACACTGAACGGATGCCAAATTCGTAATCAGCGCCCCCGAAAACCCCGAAATCGAGCATAATATTGGCAAAGTCGACCCGACGCCCAAAATTCAAACCAACGCGGCAGGGTTACTGTACCTCTGCAAATTTTTCAAAAATACTTTTCTGGGCCAGATTTACGCGTAGAATCGTTTGAAACTACTTTTGGAACGATTCGGCGACGCATTCGAGCGCTCTAGGCGCCGAAATGCGAAAATCGCAATTTTCGACCCCGGAGTCGAAAAAGTCGCAGTGTAAGAAAGTTTTTTGTGTTTCAACCGATTTTCTCCGTTTATGGCTCATTCGATAGAGGACATCTGGGAAGGAGCAACAAGAGTGGTCTCGCCGCTCTAGCTGCTACCTATCGCGCACAGCAAACCGTCAAAGTCGAAAAATAGCGAAAAATCGCGAATTTTTCAAATTTGGCGCCAAAATGGGTCCCGCAGCGATCCAATTCTTTTTTGCCGACTCGGCACTATCGAGGGCTACAACATATCAAAAGATAGTGTATACCATTATATGCAACTTTTTCGAGTTCTACCTTGTGTCACCCATTTTTCAGTACTTTGAAAAAATAAATTTTTGAATTTCCCGCCAACGGGGTCCCGGAGCGTGACCCCGTTTGGTGTCCACCCTGCCCACCCACTAGGCCTACCCAACGCAAAAGACCGTTTGCAAATCGGCCGCTGCACGCGCGAACCCCATCCGGTCCAAATTACTGCGTTTCGCGCACAATCGCTATATACTCCACACTTTTTGTGGAGTATAAAAAATATTGGATTTCCTTCTTCCGCCAGCGAAAGGCGCAAACAACCAAAACCTCATGAAAATCCATCAATTGCCAAATTATGATCTGACGACCGACTCTAAAACAAAAACAATATACAGGGTGGCCCAAAAAAAGTGAGACCCCTAACTTTGCGGCGGCCGTTCTCGAGCGTGACTTCATGGATCGTGCCCAAAATTGGAGGCCGTATACTGCATGGTGTTTAGGCAAACTGTGCAAATTTCATACAATTCCATTAGGCGAGCCGACAATAGTATCGTTTTGCGCAACACCATGTCAAGAATTGGGTGCGGCGCCTTTCCGCAGTGCAGTTGCTGGCGATCATGGACGTCGTCGAGGAGGATCGGGGCCGCCAGCAACTGCACTGCGTAAAGCGCCGCACCCAATTTTTGACATGGTGTTGCGCAAAGTGATGCCATTGACGGCTCGCCTAATGGAATTGTATGAAATTTGCGTAGTATGCCAAAAACACCATGCAGTATATGGCCTCCAATTTTGGCCACGATCCATGAAGTCACGCTCGAGAACGGCCGCCGCAAAGTTAGGGGTCTCACTTTTTTTGGGCCACCCTGTAGAAACTCACACAAATTCCTAACCTGACTCACTGCCTCCGGAACCAATTGAGCCAACACTACCACCAGTGCGAAAACGTCCCCATTCTCCGCGTGATCGATCATATCGATTCTTCTCCGGTTCCTACCGGTTTTCTCCACATTTTTGTCACTTATTCTGTTCACAAGCATAGCCTGGGTGGCCTCCTCCAGACTGGAGAGGAGCTCGCCCATTTGCCCATCGATTATGGCCGATTTGCGAGCTAAATCATTTTTAACTGTGTAAAAATATTGAAACAATTAGAAATCGAAAAAACTTGTGGAAAATATGAAAAGGCGACCGCGTAGAAAATTGTGAAATTCATGTTTTCTACAACTCGCTAATTTACACGTTATCGCCACAAAGGGGAAAGGGACAAATAAAATTTAAAATAAAAACCCATTCAAATTCAACATTTTAAAAATCTGCAAACTTTGGGACACAAAAATTCTCCCCAAGAATAAGCGCCAACAAGACTGAATAGAAATCACCACGCCCACAAATTTCGACTTTCCGCACAATGCTACAAAATTTCGCACAAAATACCCAAAATTTTACAAATTCCACTCACCCATTGGGAATCTCTTTCCAGCGAACACGCCAAATAGCGCCCTGAGGCATTCCACCAATTCTGTCGCCTCGTCCGAAATCGCGATTTTGTTCGATTTTTTATCGATTTTTCCAAATTTTTCAAAAACCACCCCTCCCCCGGGGAGGTTTTTAAGTTCCGCCAGACAGATGTTCGCCAAAAACTCCAAATTTTCCTCATTTTCCGGTGGTTTTTCGGCGATTTTCGCGCCAATTTGCGCGGAAAATTGCGATTTGTCGGCAGGGGAATAGGCTTGGAGGCAGGCGCGAATCTGGTGCGAAAATTTGTTTTTGGTGAAAGCGCAAATTTTCGCCATGTAACATGCTAAAATATAACGTTTCGTCATGGCGACGCGAAATTCCATCGCCCAGAAAAAAATTTTAGATTTCTTTATTATATTCTATATTATCTATCTATCTCGCATGGTTTCATTTAGGTACACAACGCTAAAATGTCCGCCGTTTGAAAATTAGAGGCGAAAACATCGCCAAATTCTCTTTCGCATTCTTTCCTTGCAAAATAATTCGTTAACGGAAAACTATGCAAAACCATTTAAATCCTTTCAATACGCTAAAAATTTCAAAATTACACAATTTCAAAATCCCCCACCTTTTGATACAGCGGCTCTCTGGCTCCCGGCCCTCCATTCAATAGGCTTCTCCAAAGCTGAACTCTTTTCCCACCCAAGATACCACTAATTTTGTCGATTTTGTCGTGAAAATCTTCGGAATTTCCACAGAATTTCCTTCCCAACTGAGGGTAGTTTCGCAGGACGAAGCAGAAGGATTTGCAGGCGGAATCCGCGCCGCCCTGAATTTTTGATTAATACAAGAAATTACAACAAGCTCCGGTATTAAAAAGTTGAGTTTGTATTCTGACTGACATTGCAAAGAGTTGCGTTCTTTCTGCAGAGAGTGCGAGAGTTCATCGCCCGCATGCTCCGCTTCATGAGCCCCCGCTCCGCAAGAGGGTATTGCATAGCAATATTGATTTCGCCCGCGATTTGGCTTTTAGAGCAAGAACATCCTTCTTTCAAGCAGCGCTTTTAAAAAAGTGACAAAAATTTGCAAAAGTTTTGGCGAACAATTGACAGAGCACAAAAGAGCGCACTACGAGCAATCAAACCGTGTCGCACTTCTGTCTATGTAGCAAAGAGCGATCTTAGCGTCAAAATCCCGAGAATGGCGTTTTCCGCGATGCGTGTTTGCGTAGTTGAACAAACTTTTGTAGCCGCATGAAAGAACACGTCGAGAGCTTTCACCTCACGTGCCGATTGCCGCTCTACGCCGCAAGACGAGCGAGTTAGAGCCAGTTTGCGTTTTCGGACCTTTGGGTTACTGTAACTCGCGTCATTCAAATTTTTCAGTTTCGACCGATGGGAGAACAAATGATCAGTGAGTCGAGAGCTATCTAAAAAGCTCGAGATCGTCTCTCTAGGACGCAACTTGAGCGAGTTAGAGCGATTTTAGCGTCAAAATGACGAGAATGGCGTTTTCCGCGGTGCGTGTTTGCGTAATTGAAAAAACTTTTGCAGCCGCATGAAAGAGCACGTCGAGAGCTTTCACCTGACGTGTCGATTGCCGCTCTACGACGTAAGACGAGCGAGCTAGAGCCGTTGTGCGTTTAGACCTTCGGGTTACTGTAGCGCGCGCAATTCAAACTTTTGAATGTCGATTTCTCGAGGCACATTACCAGTGGGTCGAGACCTATCCGTAGAGCCCGAGATCGTCTCTCTACGACTTTCCAACGCCGAGATCTGAGAGCGTGACGGACGCACGGACGCACGCACGCACGCACGCCGAGCTCTCGTAGGGTGTCGCCCGCCTGAGGGCGGGCGAAAAAAACACGGAAAAATTCACAAGTTCCGACAAATTTCGTATGCATGAAATAGCAAGAGTAGGTAGCGTCAACCCTCCAATAAGGGCCCACGGCGAACACAATTACCAAAAATTAACTCTAGAGAAGGCGCCGACTACAATACGGAAGGACTACTTAGGTACGTTTCACAGTGATTTCGACCAACCAGCGCTATTGCCATTTACAGTGGGCGTTTATCGGAGGGGGGGGGGGCGCCTAATGTTTCAAGCACCCCCCCCCCTTTCCGGGGGGGGGGGGGGAGGGGAAGCCGGATCCAATACAAATAGTCCCACCTTTCTCCCCATCACCCTCCAAAGGGCCCCGAAGAAAGAATTTTCCTCATTTATTCCGATTATTCCCAATTCGGCGGAAGTCGAGGCGGTTACCGCGGAAGACTCGAGAGTGGAGGCGATGGCGGACCAGCAGCTGGAAATTCGAATGGGAAATCGATGAGATTTGGATCCCCCTACCCCCCCCCCCCCATACCTAGCCTGAAAGACCCCCCCCCCTCCCCCCCAAAAAAAAAAAAATACAAGCGGCATGCAAGTGGAATTTCCACCGTCAATGAATCATTGTCAATCGAGAGAAGTTTTCAAGCGATTTGGAAACGTGGCGACCGTGAAATATAACAGACTGTATATAGTCCAGAAAAGACAATAGCATAAACTGAAATAAAATGCACCCAAACATAGGCAACTTCAAATTGCAATCCTCAGTGATTTTGAAATATTTTATGTAGATTTAATACAGGTAAATAGAATAGAATTTAGCGAAAGAGATTCTAATCGTTTTAGGAGCCGCCGGCGCGAGACGAGCCCCTCCCAATCACAATTTCCTCCCTCCTCTCAGAAATTGTGGGAAAAATGTGCGAAAATGAGGCGGAATTTCCCTCAAAATCGCAAGAAATCCCTCCCCAAATATCGGCTGCAAAATCCGCCAAAGCATGCCTGGAGCGAATCTCCTCCCTGCACTCGCCCAAATTGTCCCCTGTCAAGCCGCTGAAAATAGACATGGGTAGGGGAATTTCAAATTTTGAATTTGTTGTTACCGTGATCAATCATTGACGTAGGCTTGAGCGGTCGCTCCCTCTTCCCCCCCCCCCGCCCTCCCGCAACACCCCTGCAACCCTCACGTTCACCGACCGACCCTCCCTCCCCCCCCCCCCCTGTCACGCCTTTCTCCCCCCCCCCCCCTCCCCCCTCCCCCAACTCTTCCTCCCACAGTCGTCACTCACCAACCCCCCCCCCCCCTCTCCCCCTCCCTCCTCGACTCTCTCCCTTCTATCCTCCCTCCTCGCCTTTCATCCCTCCCTTTTCAGCGCTTGGCACGAGATTGAATTATCCGTCGTCATACTACAATTTCAGCTCCAAAGCGCAAGGCGCCCGATACTTCCGTCCAAGAAGAAGAAGAGTCCGACGACGAAATTATTCTGCGCAAAAGGGCGCGCAATTCGAAATTGCCCACTACTTCCAACAAGAAGCAACAATTGGGAAAGAAGACTGAAACGCCAATCGTTTCTACTACTGCTAAAGATTGGAATTCGGGCGGCGGCTACCGAATCGACTCCGAGCACTCGGAAGACGACGACGATTTGCCCCTGTCGGCGCTGGTTATAGCGACTAGTTCTACCCTGGACGCGGCGGAGAATACGGTAGGTTTCGATATGTTGATTTCGGATGTTTCTAACGGGATTTTCGAGAGAATTTTTCGCGCTTGCGCTAAGCGGGGCGTGAAGAGTGTCTATAGGCCATGCCACCGGAGCTCAAATTGGACCTTTACATGGGGATTTGTCAAGAGCGCAAATATTTGGGTGTAATTGTGTAATCGTTCGTATTACTTCTATGAATTTCTAAAATTCCATTCCCTACTATTGCCCTTCAGGCCTCCGCCGTCGAGCCTCAACTAATCTCGGCCCGGCTCGCGATGGAAGCCGCGAATTCTATCCAGACTACCGTAGTACCCGAATCGAAATCGGCGCCCACCGTACAACAATCCACTAGCGTCGAATTGAGTTTGGATTTGGAAATGGAAGAAGAGAATGAAGCGCGAGCTTTGGTCATATGCGAAAGCGCGGAAATCCAAAATGATAAAAGGAGCGAGCGAAAACAGCAACGACCAACGCAAGAACCGCAAGAAAACAAAAAGGAAAGCGAGCAAGTCGAAACGACAACGCAAATGAGCGCCAGAGAACGGAAGAAACTGGAAAGGGAGCAAGAGAAAGAGCGCAAGAAGGGGGAGAGAGAAAGATTGTGGGTGGAGTGCTGTGTAATACCTGTAGGGGGGGGGGGGGGGGGGGTCAAATGACCTAAAAATCTGTCAAAAAGTAAGGAAATTCTGCAAAAATTGCATAAGAAGTGCTAAAAATCGCTTTGTTTTAACGAAAATCCGCTTTAATGTAGCGCCGCAGCGAAAAGCTGGCCTTAGCTTTTAAAAGCGGCGCGGTGAAAATTTTTGCAATTTTTGAGAGGGAGAGGGGAGATCTCCGGGGGGTGTTGGGTCGCCTCCCTTCCTCCGCCCCCCCCCCCCCCCCCCCCCCACCCCCCCCCCCCCCACCCCCTCCCCCCAGCGTTGCAGGTATGCGTGTTTTGGTCCGAAAAGATTTGATCCTGGGCGATTACAATGATGCCACATGCAACAACTGCTCAGAATGGGTTGATTGTGTGTAGGTAGCGCACCTTACACCGGAAAGGGTTTTGTAAAGAATCTTCAGTTTCAGAACGTGCCAAATAAATGCGCAAATTTGTAACAATATTCCAGAATTTTATTGATTTAAAATGAAAATATTTCCATTTTCCACCAAGTGGACAATCGCTTGTCGCAATTTCAAATTGGTAAATATATTAATGTCATTCGGTTTCAATAGAATTGAAATAATCGATAATGCAAAAAAAATTAATACATTTAACAAACCCAAATAAAATTAGAAAAAAAATTTTAAAAATTCCAGAAAACTGGCCGCCTCCAAGCGGCGGGCGGACGTGGTGAAATGCGCCGCCGTACCCCTGAAGAGTCTGCCCGGCGCCTCTATGCTGAAACGACTTCAAAACGCCCGCCCTACCGTACCCACTCTCTCGAGTCCCGCGCGGAAGAAGCCCTCCGGGCAAATGGCCGGTGCCTCGGCCGTGTCGGGGCCCAAATCCCGGGTTACCCGGGATTCCGGGCCCGCACTGGAGAAGGAGGTGGGAATTTTTGGGTTGGTTTTGGAGAAATTTTAAAAGAATTGTTGCTTTGAAAGAAATTTTGTTTGATATTGTGGAGAAGGGGCACGCCAAATTTTTTCTCTCTCGTGAGTTTTTCCTTTGAAAAGAGAAACAATGGGAAACTTTTCAAAAATGTTTTAATTTGAAGTTTAACCATCGTGACAAATCTGATATTCTGATAGTTTAATTTTGGAATTTTTTAATCGTGGATGAATTTTCGACAAAATTGAAAAAATCTATTTTTTATGCAGATTGTGGCCATTCTGGAGCAGGCAAAGGCGGGCGCCTCCCCGGCTACCGTAATCCGCCAGCTGACGCTTTTGAACGGGCAGAGGGGGGAGGAAATAGGGCAAGGTTTGGGAAAATAACTTTTTTTAAATTCGGCGCAAAATAACTGAGCTTGAATGCTAAGACTTGGGTGGTGCGGTAAATCAGCCGTTATTGCCCCGAAAGCTCGGAGATAAGATTGTTTTGGTGCCAAAAGGCCCTATGTGCAGCGATTGTTTGGATTAGTTTTGCCATTATTTTTTGTGAAGATTTGCATATCGAAACGACAATCTTTGATTATGATCTAGCGCGCATTCTGCGCGTGAGTCGCAATTGGAAGGCGCCTAACAATTTGTGTCAATTTTTGTGTAATTTTTTTTATTTTAGATTTGGTGGCGCGCTGCGCGTCCAAACTGCTTCTGAGTCAATCTATCGATATGTGGACGGCGTTCTCGGCGGAATTCGCGCCCGCGCACAATTTTAGAACCACCCGAAAATACGCCGCCCGAATGCAGGTATTTATTTTTTAGGAAAATTATGGAAAATTAATAAAGAAGCGTGTGGAATTGTCGTGCAATGGTACGGCGTCAAACGGAGCTGGGGGCTGAATAAAATGTCAACAATTTCGTATTCGCCGCGCTACTATCGGCTGGTTTACAGAGTTGTAATATGATGGCACAGTTATCTTTATAAAATCCTGTAGAAGAATCATTTTGATTGTTCGATTGATGAGATTTGCGTCGAAATTTTGAAGTTAGTCTAAAGGTCTAGCATGGAAGTCCAAATTTTTAGCAATTTGTTAGCGTAACATTTTGTCACATATTTTAGGAACAACAGCGATTTTTCCTGGGCTCCGACGAGAAACGGATTTTGCACACACTGGACGCCATAGCTAGATCCGGCGATAAATTTGCCGAGTTGCAAAAATCAGTGACACGAAGTCTACTCTCGATTTTGTTTTCGAAAAACACCCTA
>JASAMZ010003516.1:0-37921 GCA_030248115.1 Linhomoeus sp. GSCO2_2
CTGGTAGGTCACTGGCAGCTTGGACTTTATTGATTGTGGTTGGGCTTATAAGAGACAATCGCACAAAACGAGTAGGACAATTTTGGGGGACGTATACAGGGGCTCCTGAACGAGCACGGGAACACCTTGAGGCACGCACAAAACGAGTAGGACAATTTTGGGGCACGTATGCAGGGGCTCCTGTACGAGCGGGGGAACACCTTGAGGCACACACAAAACGAGTAGGACAATCTTGGGGGACGTATGCAGGGGCTCCTGAACGAGTTGGGGGAACACTCTGAGGCACGCATAAAACGAGTAGGACAAATTTGGGGCACGTAATGCAGGGCCTCCTGAACGGGTGGGGGGGGGGGGCGCTTAAATGCTGCACTGTACGCGCACAACCGTGGGTGGCGAAAACAATAGAAGGCGACGCGACGAGATGCTGATGGACGTTAGAGCGTGATCTGGAGGAGAAGAAGAAGGAGAAGAAGACGACGAAGAATTCACCCCCCGCCGTTGGGACAAGAAACGCGCCGCGATCCTTTTTGCGCCTGCACCTTTCCCTCCCCTTAACCGATTTTAACCAAATTTGGAATTTAATCTAATTATGATAAAGTCCTTTAGTGTGCCAAATTTCAACCAATTCCGTCTAGCACAGCCCGAGAAATAAATATCGTGACGATGGGAAAAGGCGCGCGCGGCCTGGATGGAACATATTATGGTCTGGCGCTGCCGCGCCAGCCATGATGTTAGGCGGCGCGAGCAATTCTCTTGCTTTATGGGGTATGCATCTAATCCGAATCGTCACACCAACTCCAACACAGAACTCCAACAACTCTCACGCAGGAGGAGCTGCGAGCCCGGGAGCGCTCTTGTCGCCAATTGGAATCGGAGAAGGAGAGTCTCGTCTTTCGCAACGACCAGCTGACTAGGAGGGTGGAGAGCCTGCAGGAGGACTATGACAGGGTGGCGGGCGCCTTGCAGCACTCTGCAGCGGCCAGGAAGAATAAGACGGTGCTTTGGTTTGGCACATTGTTGTGTGTGTGTGAGACTGGAGCGAGAACGAGAGGAGAGAGGGGGTGAACCAGAAAGAGTAGTGAATGTCGAAAGCCACGGTGGCATTGTTCCAAACTAGCCCCGTTCCAAAAGACCTGGGACTGCTGAAACGATGCTCAAATCCAAATGACTATCAGTACGGAGTCACGGACGGATTGCCTCTGCCTCTACTTCTCGTTTCTCTTGGCTCGTTTTGTTTTGGCTGTGTAGCGGACACTTTCTTCTTACTAGACTGTTCCTGTTTCTACTGTACTGTCGATGCGCAGCACCCAAGTATGCGAATGTGGCGGATTGCCCATATGCCTAGGCCTATGGGCAATCGGTCGCATGTGTTCTCTTCACCCAGCGAGACACTGCCTTCTTCCATTCAGGCTTCCCCCATGGCCGATCCACGCATTCGACCCAGCTACTCGTCCATGTCCTTTGCCGACTCCCTGCCCAATCCCTTTCACGAGGAACTCCAGAATAAGATAGCCGAGAATGCGAAGTTGCATTCGCAGGTTTGGAAACTCCCCCTCCTTCCTCCCCCTCCCTACCTCCCTCCCTCCCCCCCCCCCCCACCCTTCATTGTAGATTTTCGAGCTAGAGGACAGTCACGAGCAGGAGCTCACCGAGACTCGCGAGCGACTCCAGGAGCTCGAGTTGCAGAACTGCCGCCTGGCCAAGGAGCTCTCCGCTCTCAGAGACAAGCACGAGTCGTCCATGGCAGAGTTGGACGTCCAGATTGCCATGCTGAAGAAGGGGAGCAGTGGTGGAACTCCTCAAAGTGGACATAAGATGAATGGCGTCGCTTTCACCCCGCGAGACGTCGACAGTAGCAACCCATTTGACGAGGAAGAGGAGGAGGAGGATGAAGAAGAAAGTATGTTCACAATCACAAGTAATGTTAGTTGAAGAGCTTTAGTTTTCCACATGTAGAAGCAAGACGCCCGAATTCGTATCAAGTACAACAGCAGAGCAATTGGATTGGAATGTGCAGCCAGTACGCCTGCACTGTGGATTCCCATAGCGGCGCTGTGCAGAAAGGTTACAATCGCTGTGTAAGAGAGTAGGAGAGTGAGTCCAAAGTAATCCTGTTGGGTGTCCATTCCATATCACCTCTTTCAGCCCCGTCTAGCAAGTCGACCTCTCGTCTCAGCGAGCTCTCCTCTCCCCAACACTCCGCCAGCGACAGAAATCGCATTCGCACAGAAAATAGCGTTCTTTCCACCGTTCAACAGCGTGACACTGTAGACAAGGAGGAGACAGCCTCCCTCCTCTCCTCCTCCTCCACCAATGAGAAGCTGAGCGGTAGCCAGCTGATGGGGCTGAGACATCGCTGTAGGAAAGCGTCCAAAGAGCTCAAGAAGTCCTCTGGGAGGATGTTGGGGTCTGTGGAGAGACTGCTGGCACTGCTGGAGGAGAGGGCCAAACTCTACCCCAGGGATCTCAGCCTCGAGAGCCTTAGCCAAGTCACCAAGGAGGTGACGGGGGACAGGGAGGGAGGGAGGGTGGGTGGGCACTAAGAGAGGGAGAGAAGGGAAGGGGAGAGTGAAAGGGAGGAGAGTGTGAAAGAGGGAGAGGGAGAGGAGGGAAGGAGGGGTGGATGAGGGAGGGAGGGGATGATGGCAATGCTTGGGAGAAGGAGTTGGTGTTAGGAGACAGAGAGACCCATACACTCTATTCCAGTACTGCTGCGTGTTGGCCAAGCGCCAGGACGTCACACAGCGCCTATCGCATTCCGTCTCCAGTCTCATAGAGGAGGTGCTTCTTAGTGGGACAACAACACGGGTCGATTCTTCATCCCCCACCGCCCAGAGTGTTGGTTGATTGATTGAAAACCGGAAGACTTGCAGTATCATATCTCAGATTGATTTGGCACCGTTATTCAGGCCCTGAATCGCTTCGAAGACGTGCGACAATCACTTGACTGTTTCGTGGCTTACTGTCGCGACGAGATCTCGCCACTGTTCGCGCAAAGGTAAAGAAAGGTTTCCATTGTTAGATTTCTTGGAAACGAATCACTAGACTGCAATGGTTCCTCAGTTCAGTGTGGAAGAAGAATGCGAGATCAGTTGGTGCAAGCCCAATTTGGCCCGGGACAACCGTCAATGGAAGGCTGCCATGGAGAACTTTCTGAAGGACGCTCTTCCCCAGATGTCTGACAACTTCAGAGGCTTCTGTCAGAGGGTGAAAGAGGCCCCATTGGCCGCTTTGTCCTCAGTTCCACACGACATGGCTACTGAGGAGACGCTTCTGGCCCCAGTGGGCAAGGCGCTGGAAGGTACGATTTTATGAACCCATCAGCGTTTGGGAAATTGTGAGCTTTCTTTAGATTTTTGCCATCTGAAACGAAGACTTGTTTCAGAGTTGTTCACAAGCTACGACTCCAAGGTGGCAGTGGAGCACCGTCTGCCCACAGCCACCAAGCGTCTGAGAGTGACCAATGATGAGACTGTGAAGCTGCTGAAGGCCCTCAGTGGTCAGTCCAATGACCTGTCAGCGCTTCTGGCCTCACTGACGCCTGATTTGGTAGCCTCTGCTGAGAGTGTCTTCAAAAGAGAAGCGGCGGATATTGCTGTGGGTTTGTGGATTGTCTTGAAGTTGTGGGTTTGATGCGGTTCCCAAGAATAGAAGGATGACCTATCACTCACTGATTACCTACAGAATTCTCAGTGGCACCCATTGATCCCCTGCTAATTGTCTATTGATTCAGGCTAAGGCCACACCCAAGCGGTCGGTACAGTCTCTAACTAGGGTGCAACTGGAAGAGGATTCCACTGAAGAGATGGAGCGACTGAGAAAAGAGGTGGGCGAGCGTTTCATGCATAATATTGTCCAGTCGGTGGCCCAATCCAAGCTACTGGATATCTATCTTGGACTTCTTTTCCTCTCATTCACAGCTGGAGTCCAAGACGCGGGAGTTGATCCGCCTGGAGGTGGAGAGGGAGAAGCAGAAGCTGGAGATCGGACTGCTGAAGTCTGCCTCTGACAGTGCCACCACCACAGAGTTATCTGTGGAAGACCATGGCAGTGGCAACGAAGGCAATGTGAATGAGAAGGCAGAGAAATGGCAGGCGGTGGAGGAGTTCTACAGTGGCAGATTGAGCTCTCTCTTCGAAGAGCTGCAGTTGGCACACTCCGCCCAGACGTACTTCGAGTCTGAGGTGCGTAGAAAACGGCATGATTGGTGTCTCTGGTTGGGCGATTCTGAAGCCATTGCCCGTGAAACGTTGCTCCACATTTTCGACTCTGTCGCGCTATTATACTCGGCATTGTTTACCTCACCTTGCCTCAGCCATTACGCCTTAGGATGGAGGTGTGACCTACGACCTTTGAAGTTTGAATCTCCTTTGCCAGAACTGGAAACTTGCCTAGACTATGCCCCTATCATGAAGAGCGAAATATTCGTTTCCCAGTCACAGTAGCAGTTGCCTCTTCTTCTTCAGTGCGAGCAGCTGCTGCGAATGGCCGCCCACTTCGGTCAACAAAGGGTCAAGTTGGAGGGAGACGTGACCAAATACAGCGCCGAAGTGGTCAGACTCAATGTGAGTGCTGTCGTTTGCTCGCTTAAAAGCTCGCCACGTGCTTTTTCATGGCACGACAATTTTTTGTTCAGTTGGTAAAACACGTACCGAGAAATTGACATTTTCGTAGGAAATTCGCAGAGACGATCTTTGGTTCACTCGATAGGTCTCGACTCACTGATGATTGCGCTCAGAGGAGTCGAGACTCAAAAATTTGAATTTCGCGAGTTACAGTGACCCGAACGCAAAGCGGCTCTAACTCGCCAGTTGTACGCCGTAGAGCGACAGTCGACACGTGTTTTGAAAGGTCTCAACGTGCCCTTTCATGCGACTGCATAAAATTTCCAATTAGTAAAATACGCACCATGGAAGTCGACATTCGCGACGTTTTGAGCACTATAATGGCTCTACCTCGCTCGTCTTACGTTGTAGAGCGACGTTCGTTCAACCGTTTGAAAGCCTCGTGAAGAAACATTTGTTTTTTAACCCTTGACTTACGAACAATTTTGTCTGTTAAAGAAATTAATCCCGGGCGATCCCAATGTTGCATTGCAACAACAACCGCTCAGAAATGCGTGTGTGTGTGTCTGCAAAAAAAGCTAATCCCGGGCGATCCCAGTGTTGCCTGCAACAACCCCTCAGAAAGGAGTGCGTCAGAAGTAGCGCATATTCAGTGGTCTCCGGGCGAGCGCGCATCATTTCGGAAAGGCTTCTACAAAAGTATCCACTCTTATACTCATCCACTTTTGATCACTCATGAACCACTCTGTATTATTGAAACAACTTAACTTTTTTAGAACAGCTTGTTCGCTTTACAGGACGAGTTGGAGACGACTAGGGATGGCTACGAGCACCAGATGCGCAGTCTGACAGAGCACTTGGCAGAGCTCAATCTCAAGGTGGAGGGACAGGCGGACCAGATACGCTCACTCAAAGAGCACAGCAACACTACTTCTGCCACTGCTACTGCTCATAGACAACAACAGCAATCACAGCAACAGCACAATGTCAGCAGCGCAGCAGGGAACGCCACTGGCAAGGTTGGGCTCTCTCAGAGAACCAAGATTGAGCAAATTGGCCTATATTGTGGTCACACTCTGAAACTCGATACGGACCAGTAAAGAGTAACATTTCATTTCAGAAAGGCCGACGACACCTACTGTTCAAATGATCGCTGGGGGAACAAGACCGGCGCACTGTGATCTATTCACTATAGCTACGCACGCATGGGCTTTTGTCAGTCTATTTTCGCACACAATCAACCCCTCTATCGGTGCACCAGTGAGGCTTGTGATACGACACGCGAACTGCCTTCTTATGTCGTTGCGTCTTACGACTTTTGTCTTACGACGACGCGTTACGGGCCTTCCTCTAAGAGGCATCAATATCCACTCTTCTCTGGCACACTGTTCGGTTGTATGATGGCTGTTGATGCGTTACGGTGCGTTACGGCGCGACTACGGACAGGCCTAGGTATGTATTCCGTACGTACGAAGGTTGATCGTTCGGATAGTTTCTTTTACGTGATTGTGATGCTGTTTTGAGCTTCGAATTAACCCTGTTTCCACTGATCGTCCCAACGAAGCTTCAAACTGCAAAACTTACGGAGAATTTCCTGTATTTATGGACAAAGAATGACACATATAGTTTTCACAATTTGTCGATTACTGTTGGTAGGTAGATGCTTGTATGAGCAAATAAATAAGGGCGCATCAGAGGTGTATGGTTTATACGCCTATGTGTTTTATTGCATGCAATACTTAACAAATCTTCGATTGTTTGTTTGCGCGGCCAGCTGCCGGCAAGCGGCGAGACGACTTTGACAGATGGAATAAGCCAACACTTCTGCTAACCTTCTCGATTGCTCTACTCTTTACTAAATACAATAGCACAACTACCTGCCAGAGCCCGACAACTCTTGCCATGGATAACTTCATTCACACACATGCACTTCTTCACAAATCCGACTGTCCGAAATATCCGAACGAACACCACAACTAAAATCAATGATTCTAGATCACTGTGTTGACGCTACAATACTGGAGTTGGCAACGTGGCAAGCGTCAAGCGTTGAGCGAACGCGGATCGACATCTCTCATTTCATGCTATGCTCAGTTGATTGAAGGACTAGAAGAGCCACAATCGCTAACCTCGAATTACTAGTCGGCGAATCCCACAGCACTTCATTCGTATGACGCACCGTATAACGGTCTGTGTATTGTATCGTCGGCGCGTAACAAACATGGCGTCGTATTATAGCTGGTGCGCAGTTTGGTGCATGGCGTGTGTAACAGAGTACGTCTTTGCAAACTTCCAACGTAGATTGGCCGACCACTCAGTGCGTGCCGTGCAAAGAAGCACATAATGACAGATTGGTTTCTGATTGACCCAAACCGTAACTGCGCCGTGCGAGTGTGCAAAGCGAGCGGCACGCTCGTAGATCGGTAGGTGGCGCACTAGCGCCTAGACGATCCCGTCTAGGTTAGGCCTTTATGAGCGCAACAAGCCGTTTTCGACTTCCGCCCGCCGGCCAGGCAGTCAGGGTCTGCGCTTTGCATGCGCCGCCCTTCGATATGAGAATTGCTGGAAGCCGTGCCGATTTCTTCAGACCTCTGCAGCACTGTTGCGTCAGACGCAGAAGTCTCGACGATTTAATTCGTCTTTTGCAACTGCAAGCGAAGAGGGTGAATTGAATATTGAATGCGTTGCGTGCAATGTTAGGCACGGCGGGTCTTGTCACAGAGAAGACTTCAGCGCTTCTCTGGCCAGATTTGTTCGTCTGAGTTGCTCGAGTCTGATTGCACTGTTTGCACTGTTGATCGAGACTTGACACTGAGACTGATTGCAGCGCCTTCTCTTATTGTCGTTGTTGTTGCCTAAAGTCCCTCCTTCAGTTGCTCCTATCATCTTTGGGTCCCGTTTGGTTGTGGTGTGGTGGTGGCGTGACCGGCCGACTCAACGAATCTAAGCCGAACTCCGTCGCCGCGCGTCCCGATGGCAAACAGCGTTCCCCTGTGTTCTGTCGCCCTACGTGCGTGCACTGCACGGCTGCTGTTTGCTAAAGACGTTCGTCGCTGCGCTCGTTCGCACATGATGCGATATGTGCGCGGTTCTTGAGCGCACGCGCAGAACTGCAGGAGTGTCAGTCAACTGCGGTCTTGGGCGTCTTGCTGTCACTTCCACTTTGTGTACGGGAGGATTTATCGGCGAACGGCCGCGCGCCGGTGTAACTTGCTTGCGGTTGCAGAGTGGATTGAGTAGCAGTAAGTAGTGCGCTGCGCAGCGGAAAAGTTCCCAACAACTTGCTGATATGACGCTTCGCCCGCGGTAGAATAGTTTGCGTGTTGAGTCGTGTTGACGTTAGTTTTCGACCTACCTTTCCTTTGTTGTACACATTGTAGCGAAGGTTGCCAGAAAATTACCATTCCTTTTGCGGCCGCTTAAAATTCAGCAGTCTTTTCTCCGATCGAACTACCCTACTGCCTACGTCGTCGTCCATTTATTCCCGAGCCAGCTCCATTTCACCGCTCGACAGCTTCTCTCATCTGGTTTCTGTTTCAGCGCACCACTACTTGAGAGCTTACAGTCGCCTAATACTCATCCCGCGTTCGTCATTTCGCCGCGAATAGCATTGTGTGTGTTTTGCGCTTCCTTCCCCCTTCCCACTCCTAGTTGTTGCGGCGGGGCGCGACTAAGACGACACCCTTGAGACTTTTGGTTTGGCCGAACCGGCCCTATCTTCCTTCTTCTTCTTTTTCGTCTTCCGCTGAAGAAGTTCTTATTCTTGCTTACGCTTTGACTCGCACGCAGTCGCGCCGCGCCACTGTTTGCTCTCCGCGCCGATTCGGCCGCGGCTTCTACCGCGTCTAGTCCGAGTCCCCCACTATCTTAGGCGTGTCGCCCAAGGGATTTGTCGTGTTCTTCTTGTCTCTTGTCTCGTTGTGGTCGTCGTCGCCGTTGTGGTCGTCGTCGCGCCGTCATGGTGAACGAGGCTAAAGGCGCGGACCCCCCGCTGGTGACCTGCGCCGACTGTCGCAAGCCCGTGGCGACCCCCCACGACGCCTGGTGGTGCCGCCAGTGCCTCAAGACTGTCTGCAAGTCGGTGTACAGTGTACCGAGTGTCCCATAAATCCACCCCCCCCCCCCCATCCCCAGCAATCTGTGGAAAACTGCGCTGTGAAACTTACACATATTAAAGGTTAACGTCTTGGCACATCTGATACCAAATTTCGGCATCCTACACCCATCCATGTAATTCTGGCGCAAAACGCGAAATTGGCCAAAATCCCTAGACTCGCTGGCTTCTGTGAGCTGCAACTTTCGTAACATTTAAGCTAATTAGATGCGATTTGTACCATTTTGAAGAGGACAAATCAAGCTTTCGAATAGTCTTGGCAAGAAAATTGTAGCTTGTAGCATGCGCGCGAACGATCAAATGAAAGATTATCTGCCGATCTCAAATGAGGGCTGTTGGCCCGCCTTCTCCACGAGGGCCATCAACCGCAAACAATTTTGTGTTTTGCGCCAGAATTACCGCATGGATGGGTTTGATATGAGATGTGCCAAGACATTGACCTTTAATCTGTGTAAGTTTCACAGCGCAAAGTTTTCTGCAGCTTGCTGGGGATGGGGGGAAGGGCTGGATTTATGGGATACATACCCTGTACGGTCGATTGGTTGGATCAGTGTTTTGCTGTGATTTTGACTTTCTGTGGATGTGTAGATGAAAACTAAGACTCCAAAGGAGGAGACCAATGATTAACCTACATCTGCTACTTCTACATAACTTCGACGCAACGTTACTCTCTCTTTAGCACTTTTATTCCATAAAACGCAGTATATTGCTCAATTATTATTTCCAACCTCGTTAGCTTGACTGTCGTTTCCCTAGAAGATTGGTGAAACTAAGTGATAGAAAACCCTAACTTCAGACGGTGCAACCTTCTGGTGGGTCACACGGAGCACAGAACTACCCAATGGAAACAGGATGAGGTTCTCAAGAGTGCTGCAGCGGTACGAGCGATGCTGATGCAATGCAATAGATGTTGTGGCGTGAAGTGAAGAGGTAGTGTACGGTGTGGTTTGAAGGACCAGTCGGGCCACTCTGAGTTTATCTCAAAAGTTGCCAAATTGTCATTGTTGGCTATTTCTTTCCGAAATTGTGACTTCCAGTACCTTGTATGTACGCACTGGAATTGTGTGCAAGTTTCCTGAAGGTTTTCACCGTCCATTAGTTAGCAAAGCTGCGTGAACATGAAAGCACTGCCTTGTATCTGAGACGGACAAGTATTGTCTTGAAGAAGAGAGTCGATTTGCGAACGCAAGACGATTGGCTGCTGGCGGGAATCGAACTCGCGACCTACTGGCTTACCGTGCCACACTCTAACCACTGAACTGCAGACAATTATTATCACTCCAGCGAAACGCTCGGAACAGCAGCGCATGCCTATTTCCCTATCATTGTTCAGGCGTTGGAAGAGCGATGTCGGCGTCGCGAGCGCGAGGCTGCCGACGACGCCATCGCCATCACCGAGTTCATTGCAGAGGTGTCTCACAAGTGTTTCGGTGGGTTCCCAGATGTCAGTGGATGGAGGGCATGCGTTATTGCATTCAGGTGGAACGTCTGCTGACGGAGCGCTGTCAGAGCGCCATGACGCACGCCAATGAAAGAGACCACAAGAGGGCTTCGGCCATTGCCAGGTTTGACGTTGACATCATGATGTGCTGGTAGTTTCATGGATTGACATTGAGACAATCGCACTCTTGTCGCAGGGCGGTAGGTCATGCCTCAACCAAGGAGCTCCTGGCCACCATGACCCCTGGAACCCCTGGCACTCTACCTGTGAGAAAGTTCAGCCATGGCTCTGCCACTGGGAATGCTGAACTGGACGATAGGAGGTAGATTGCGAAAAGTATAGAGAATGAGAAGTGCAACCTTCCCTCCCCCCCTTCTACCCCCCCCCCCCCCGCCTCTCCCTCCCTCGCCCCCCCCCCCCCCACTCACACGTGCAGCGCAGTTTCATGAGTGAACCGATTCAAACTCAAGTAAGAACTTTGCAGACTGGACACTCTGCTCAAGGAGGCAGCCAGGGTGGCGCCCAACGAGAGGCTGGCCAGAGCTCTTGGAAATTCAGGGATTCAGGGGTCACACCATGAGGCCACCAATCTACACGAGTCCGGCCTCAGTAGATCCCACAGGTCCTTCGCCATTCTGGGCAGTGCAGAGGACTCCACAGCCACGCGTGGAGGGGAGAAGGATACTGGGCTGTTTACACCTGAGGAGGCCGCCAGGTGGGGGCTTCAGCAGTAGGGTATCAGAGGTTTTCAATGCGGGAGACGCTGCTATGAATTACACAGAGCCGTTTGTTTGTGGTGTGGGAGAAACGCCAATCATACCATTCTGAGTGTGTGCCGCTCCCCCCCCACCCCCCCCCCCCCCCCCCAACCGCCCCCCTCCCCCCCCCCCCCCCCCCCCCACCCCACCATACACTCGTTAATGCCAAATGATGACCCTGGCGTTGAAATATACAATTTCTTACACACTTGGAGCTGTTTGTACATGATTACGAACACGATATTGTTGCCCCGCCCCCCCCCCCCCCAACCACGTTTAGTGAGTGGTCTGGGCGCGGGGGAAACGCTCGTGTGTAAGCGAACGATTTTATTATACTCCACAAAAAAGTGTGGAGTATATAGCGATTGTGCGCGAAACGCAGTAATTTTAACCGGATGGCGTTCGCGCGTGAAGCGGCCGATTTGCAAACGGTCTTTTGCGTTGGGTAGGCCTAGTGGGTGGGCAACCTGCACGACATATGGGGTCACGCTCCGGGACCCCTTTGGCGGGAAATTCAAAAATTTATATTTTCAAAGTACTGGAAAATGGGTTGAGCAAGGTAGAACTCGAGAAAGTTGCATATAATGGTATATACTATCTTTTGATATGTTGTAGTACTCGATAGGACCGAGTGTGCAAAAAAAGAATCGGATCGCTGCGGGACCCATTTTGGCGCCAAATTTGAAAAATTCGCGATTTTTCGCTATTTTCCGACTTTGACGGTTTGCTGTGGGCGATAGGTGGCAGCTAGAGCCGCGAGACCGCTTTTGGTGCTCCTTCCCAGATGTCCTCTATCGAATGAGCCATGAACGGAGAAAATCGGTTGAGACACAAAAAAGTTATCTTGGTGGAACTTTTTTGACTCCGGGGTCAAAAATTGCGTTTTTCGCGTTTCAGCGTCTGTAGCGCTCGAATGCGCTGCCGAATCGGTTCAAAAGTGGTTTCAAGCGATTCTACGTTAAAATCTGGTCCAGAAATGTGTTTTTGGCAAATTTGCAGAGCTACAGTAACCCTACCGCGTCCATTTGAATATTGGGAGTCGGGTGGACTTTCGCAATATTATACTCGATTTCGGGGTTTTCGGGGGCGCTGATTACAAATTTGGCATTCGTTTAGCGTTTAGATGATGTTTAGGCGTACCTATGACGAATTCGCCTGCTACCGTACCCCAAGTGTAGAATTTTGGTTCTGCGAGTCCGCAGGAAGTTAGGAGTGTTGTATGTCGATTCTGGGGTATTCTGGGATGTAGATCACGAATTCGGCATTAGTTTTGCGATTGGGAGTGTCAGGAGGCCACAACAGGAGAGCAGTCACCGTGCGTAGGAGTTCAAATTTGTGGAGTATACTGCGTCCCCCGGACGACTTGCCTGGGTTTTGACACGGATTGTCGCCAACCATTAGTTCAGAATCGTTTCAACAGCGTGTGTAGCGTGACTGAGTAGTTGCCTCTGGCACTGTCTATAGTTACACATATCGGTTGGATCACTACTGTGAATACTGTGTGCAGTTGACAATAACTTTGAACTTCGAACTGTGATCCCCCCCCACCCGTCGAACTAATTCAACCTCTCCCAATTTCAGCTGGCTGGAGAGGCGCATGTTCGGAGCCCCAGTCACCCCTGAAGCGAACAGCAGTGAGCGTAGGAGAAACTCCCAGCTGGAGGGGGAGCAAGAGTCTTTAGTGACTCACGGGTCAGAGTCAGTGGTGCTCTCCTCCTCACCCACCTCGAGAGCTGTCGTCATGGGCAATGGAAGGGAGAGACTCCTGGCCAATGGTGAGTGAGAGCTTCACACGGGCTTCACAGGGTTTCAGAGGGGTTACAGATGCGCTACAGATGGGCTACAGAGGGGTTTTGGAAGGATTTATGAGTCGCAAAGGACTTGCAGATGAGTTACAACAGAGGGGATAAGAAGGGGTTTGTGAGAGAGGGTTTCAGATGAGGTACAGAGGGGTTTCATAGGGGTTTTCTGATGGATTTCAGAGGGATTTCAGAGGGTTTCAAATTGCCTTCAGAGGGGTTTCAGAGTGCTTTTATAAGGTTTCAGATCGATCGTTCCCTAGCCAAGTTTTACTCTTCTGTGTCCAAGCGAGTCCAGCTTCGGTTTCAGTTGTTAGTGCGCGGCTCTAATGCACTCATCACTGTTCAGGCGGCGTGGAAGACACCGCCACCAATGATGATGAACAGTGCGATAGAGGGAGTCTCAGCTTCTCAGGCGACAGGGCTCTGGCGGCCAGCACACCTAATGACATGGTGGATGGGCCGTCGCATGAGGAGATCAGATTCCCATTGGAACCCAATGTCAAGATCGCCATGTCGCCACCACCCATTCAGAGTGAGTGATGGTTTCGGGAAGGGGGGGGGGGGGAAGAGTGCCTCCGCCCTCCCCAAAATGCCTTGCAGCTTCTGCGGCCGTCGTCCTCATTTTGAACTGATTATCGCTTGTGGCGCTGTGTTTTGTCTATTCATTACAGTAGCATTAGCCAGCGAATGTACTTTGAGTGGTGTGGGGGGGGGGGGGGTAGGAGGCGGCAGCCTCCCAAGGATTGTAATGTTGCTCACTTCTACGTGGGGTGAGCTTGGATTTTGACCATTGCTTGAATAACAGAGGCCTTTCAGTGGACTCGGACATACACTAACAGTGTAACCTGTTTAGCGCCATTGGAAACTGTACTGTGGAACAAATTGATGAATACAAAATGTCTAGTAACAGTATTGGCAACTGTAGACAAGCCTCTGAAACCCAGCTCTGAAGCCCTCTGCCATTCATGTGTCCACATACCCTGTTTCTCCCCAGTGCAGCAACTCTTTCGAATTCTCAGGCTAATCGTGCACGTGAACCATGGCACGAATCCCTGCAGTTCAGATGTGTCCCCACGGCATTCAGCGGCCGTCCCTCCATTAGCGAGTCACCCACCACACGATTTCTGTCAATCCCTGATGTGAACCACGCCACAGAACCCCTGAAACACAACTCCTGTAGCAACCATGATGTTGACGCTTCAGAGGCGCCGCTGGCGGAGAGCGAGTCGCAACAGCAGCCGCCCCCGGAGCTCAACGCCACCTCCAGCAGCATCATGCTGGACCAATTCACGTGCGTGTTGTGGATTTGTGGCAAATTGTGCACAATTGAAAAAGTGTGTTTTAATTGGTTGCAGTGTGATGTCTGGAGACAGCAGCGCCAGCCTCAGAGACGACGACCATTCACAAGAGGAGGGAGGCATTCCATTGAGAGAGAAGGCCCCTGAGGCAAAGCAACCACAGCAAAGAAATGATGAGCAGGTTAGTCGGTGGAAGCTCTACTAATAGGGCTTGTAAGTCGCTGCAAAGGTTACAGTGTCGTTGAAGCGTATTCACTGATTCGGACATCACTTTGACCAAGACCGCTAGTGAAGATTTTCGAACATCAGGAATTTGTTCCCAGCGAACTCTCGACTAATAGGACCTCTAACCTATCACTATCACTAATAGGACCTCTAGCCTAAGCCTAAGCCCAAGTGTTGAATCATTTGCCAACATTGCACCATAACACCCTTTTCATTATTTTCATTCAGCAGTCATCAGAGGCTCCCCTACCGGCTGTCAGCAACGGGGGCGTGGGAGGTCGAAGCACAGCATCCTTACCTGAGGGGGACAGTGCCGCCGCTGGGACTCGAGACAGGTTTGTTTGAAAATACAGTATTTTTCCAATAATCACCCCCCCCCCGCCCCCCACTTGTTGACTGTTGGATGGTGTACAGTCGCAGAAGGTGAACTTAGGTTATGTTCAGTGAGCACATGCTAACACAGTAGCTTGTGACACATCGAAAAGGGTTGGGAGGAGGCAAATACATAACAAACACGCGATGATAGTCAACAACACAAACCCTCTTTTGGTTGCAATGTCAGACGATCTCTCCTCTTTAGTTAGTAGTTTGTCCTTGCACATGTCCTCACTGATGAGTCTTTAAGCTCAGACACCTCTGAAGATGCACATTTCTGTCCACGAACCGCTCTAAAGTCCGAAGTTTGCCAAACTCGATACATTCTTCAGGTCTCCAGCCCCCTCCACCTCTTCGCAGCAGTCTGTCATCTCCTCCTCTCAGTCGTTGAGCAGTAGCGGGGCTCTTCTACGGAGGCCGCCCGTAGAAGAGCCGTCTACGGCATTCAGCTTCGGTGGGGAGTATCTTAAGAGGCCCATAGACGTCTGCCTGCTGCCCAACGAGCGACTGGCTGTGTCAGACAGTGATCAGGGGGTGAGGGATAGAGTTTGGAAACTACCAAGAACGCACGATGACTCTGAAACGGGCGATGATCATACAATGGGGGGGGGGGGGGGGGGTGGAGGGAGTGGAAAGAAGAACGACAATTTAAAAACCCCCCCCCCCCCCCCCCCCCATGGGAGTGCCGTGAAACCTTTCTCCGCTGTCGTGCTTTTGTCCGGGGGGCATCATAGATGTCTACTGTGTCAGAGATGCTTCATAACAGGAGTTTAATTCCACTGCAAGAACAGATCTTCCGTGTCATACAACTTGTCCATAACTGTTCATCATCATTACTTCAGGTGTTCATAACTGACCTGCGCGGAGGTGCCCTCTACCAGTTGTCCACAGAGGGAGGCAGCGCCAGCAGCCTCTGCTACAACCCCATTCGGTGGGGGAATTTGCTTGTGGTACTTATGGCCCAAAAAAAGCCTAACTTTGCGGCTGCCGTTCTAGCTTGGACTTCAATGGAGCAAGCGCAAATTCGCACAACATACTACATGGTTATCAGTAACAAAAAAGAGGAAGACGCAACAAGAAAATCCCCCTCCCCCCCGGGCCCCCCCCCCCCCCCCCCCCCTCCCCCCCGCCCCCCCCCCCCCCCCCCGCCCCCCACCCCCTCCCATCACACCACAGCCGCCCCTCCCCTGTGGAATCCTAGCAGATTTCGAATGTGTGCAGTCATGTGAAGCGTCAGAAGTTCAGGGTTATGAAGCATTTTGTCGTCTGACCATTGCCTTGCACATCTTGCATAGACCCATGCGCATCTGAACCACTGAGACCCCTGCACATCTGGACCACTGTGACCCTGCACATCTGAACCACTGAGACCCCTGCACATCTGAACCACTGAGACCCCTGCACATCTGAACCACTGAGACCCCTGCACATCTGAACCACTGAGACCCCTGCACATCTGAACCACTGAGACCCCTGCACATCTGAACCACTGGGACCCTGCACATCTGAGCGACTGAGTGAGACCTATGCACATCAGAACCACTGATACCCCTGCACATCTGAACCGCTGAGTCCCCTGCACATCTGAACCACTGAGACCCCTGCACATCTGACTGAACCACTGAGACCCCTGCACATCTGAGCCCCTGAGCCCCCTCCACATCTGAACCATTGATTCCCCTGCACATCTGAACCACTGACACCCATGCACATCTGAACCACTGGGACCTCCACACATCTGAACCACTGAGACCGCTGCATCTCTGAACCACTGAGCCCCCTGCACATCGGAACCACTGAGACCTCTGCACATCAGAACCACTGAGATCCCTGAACCACTGAGATCCCTGGCACATCCGAACCGCTGAGACCCCTGCACATCTGATCCACTGAGACTCCTGAATATCGGAATCACTGAGAACCCTCACATCTGCTGACCCACGTAGACACTTGAATCCCTGAAACCAATCCAACTCCATCCACCCATCCATGGCAATTGCCATTGTTTGCAGCGACCAGCTGGTGGTGTCGGTGCTCAAGAAGACTGGGCGCTCCCTCTATGTCTACGGAGTGTCAATGGGCTTCCAGCTGCTCAACAACATCGCCTGTCCCACAGATCCCAAGATCGAGGCCACGCGCACCAGGTGGGACGGTTCTGTGTTGGGTTGCCTCGCGACCAACGGTTGCTCTACAATTCTCAGCATGAAATCATTTTAATTGCTGAACTGTTGCTCGAGGTCGATATGTTCAGTATAGGTTGTTATCAGTGGGTTGCCTCAGCCATGGATTGCTAAGTAGGTGATGGTCGCTCTTCCAACACAAGCCTGATCTTGCCTAACGAGTTTGCAGCGTCCGTAAAACGGTTGCTGTCTACGGTATGTACCTATAATTCCACCTTATGCTACTGGGAGCCTCTCAACTGCCTTTGAAGTGAAGCAAGAAACGTCTTTTAGCTATCTGAATGCCAACCGATGGCTCATTCAGGTGGGTGGCCACTGCCATGCGAGCTGCCAGCAAGGCGGGGGAGCTGTTCCTTGCCTCAGGGGACAACAACCGATCAGCGGTCTGGCATTACAATATGCTGGTTGGGAAGTGGCACGTCGTCACCGAGAGAAAGAACAGCCGCTTCCAGTACTTGAGGTCTGTGTGTTCTGTTGTATGGATGTTTCACATCACTTTGATTGATTGACTTGAGAATTGAAGTGGCACAACCTTGATTTTCGCACCGCTGAGGCGAAGGAGTGAACGTCTAACACTTGGGCATACTTCTTGTTTGAGCTGTTTCAGCTGATGGTCTTTGGCTGACTCTGCGTGTAGAACAGTCGATGCGCCAAGACAGCTGACTGAGCACATGAGATGTTTGAACTCATTCATTTGACGTTTCTGTTGAGTGCCATTGATTGACTAGAGCTTTGCATTGCTCTATTGGGGAGCCTCACTTAGCCACGTCTGGTTGAGCTACTGAGTGTGACGTCTGCTGAACAACTGGAACGTCCCACTGAGCACATGACTGTACCTACGTCTGAGGTGTGCGAACTACTTGCTTGGACGCCTGAGGTATTCAGGATTAGGACGTTTCACTGAATTGCCATTGCTTGACTGTGTTATACAGGGTGTCCCAGCTATCTATCCGGGGTTTCGATTGCTAATAACTTCCGCATTTTGCAACGATATTCCACCAAATTTGCTCACGATGTGCACACGTTTAGGGAAATTTTGTGTGTTAAGTTTCAGCCTGTTCCGGCTAATATTGCCCAACCGGCAAGGGTTTGTTGAAGATTGGTCAATTTGTGCAGTGAGCTGGTTGAGGGTACCAACATTGCGGCCGCCGTTCTCAAGTTTGGCTTCATATATCAGTCCCAATATTGGGCATGGCATATTGCATGGTGCGTCTGATAAAGTGTAAAAGTTTCGGATAAATTGATCTAACGAACAGCAAGTGGCGTCGCTCTGCGCAACGTCATGCCGGAAGCTTCAGCGTCGTGCAGAGAGAAGTGGCTCCCATTTTTGACGTGGACATTGCGCGAAGTGGCACCACTTGCTGCTCTTTGCGTCAAATGGGCTGAAAATTTTACTGTTGCTCGGAAACACCTTTTAGCATGTCATGCCAAACGATGGACTTGACACGGCATCTGGAAGAGTGCTGTTCTCAGTTCCTCTTGTGCGCTCCGTACAAAATTGAACAATCTTCAACAAACCTTTGCCATTTGGGCAATATTTGCCGGAACAGGCTGAAACCTAAAACACAAAATTTCCCTAAATGTGTGCACGTCGTGTGCTAATATCATCGAATTTCGTTTTAAAATGCGGAAGTTATTAACGATTGATACCCCGGATAGATAGCTGGGACACCCTGTACAACTTGTCAATCACAGATGACGGGTGGTGAGATTCAACAAAGACATTGTTGCCACTACGCACACTGCAGGATGGCCGAGGAGCATCCAGAGAAGGACAGTGTGGTTCTGATGGTCTGCGAACCAGTCAGAGGGACGGTGCTGCTCTTTGTCGTGGGCAGAAACGGCCATCTTCTGGACACCTACGACCTCTTCCCCAGATATGGACTGGGAAGCAGGATCAAGTACGTTGATGAATGGCCCAAGTGATGACCCCACCCACATATTACCAGACATACAGTCGTCTTCGTATCTCACCTGGCACTCTTTCTCACTCTGCAGCAGCCCCCCCCCCCCCCCCGCCCCCCCCGCCACCCTCCCCCAACACCATACTGCTGCAGGGTATGCAAAGCATGTGCACTCCTGGCGAACGAAGTGAAACGTTTCAACAGCGCCTTTTGCCAACCCCTGAAAGGTTAACGTGTGGCCGTCGTTATGTGTTGCTTTGGTTTAGCCCGCGGTTTTGACTGAGTTGTGTCCAACTTAGCTTACCCGTCAAGACGTTTCCAGAAGGTTGCCTGTGCAGTGGCGTATTGACCGTATTGATACGTTCTTTGTTTGGTTCACTTGTCACAACCATTGCAGGAGTCCCGCATCAGCCACGGTGGACGCCGAAGGCAACCTGCTCATTCTGGACTACAGCAATGGGAAGCTGTGGGCGCTCATGACTGTGACCATGGACGAGAACGACAATGGTGGAACTGCCAGTCCCAAGCAGAAGGCCAACAGACGAGCTTTGCACGAGGTCAACCTCTAGAACTCGATGTCGTCGAGCTTGTGTACACCACTGCGAGCTCTTTTGGCTTGGCAGGCGACAACGACCGCTGTGCATAGCCACGTTTCAGTGACCAGATGCCACCCCTCACCATCATCACTGGCATCTGCCGTCTCTCACCACTGCCATTTGCCATCTCCATGTCTCACCACTGACATCTCCCGTCTCTCCCCACGGGCATCTGCCATCTATCACCACTG
This sequence comes from Linhomoeus sp. GSCO2_2, assembly GCA_030248115.1. Classification (NCBI taxonomy): domain Eukaryota; kingdom Metazoa; phylum Nematoda; class Chromadorea; order Monhysterida; family Linhomoeidae; genus Linhomoeus; species Linhomoeus sp. GSCO2_2. The sequence continues at coordinate 19,450 of JASAMZ010003516.1, forward strand.
ACATCTGTCACTACTCAGATCTGTCGTAATGCTCACGTCTGCCATCTCTCACCACTGGCAATTGTCATCTCTTTCCACTGACGTATACGCCTTCGCTTTCACTACTGACATCTGCCATCTCTCACGGTTAACATCTGCTACTTCGCTCTCTAGAGAGTCTGCCATCACTCTCCACTGACATCTGCTACTTTGCACCATCGATATCTGCTAACTCTCACTGCAGACATCTGCTATCTATCGTCACTGCTGGTCATTGGTCTGTTACCTTGCCTTGTCAGTCCTGTTTCAGGTGGCCGAGCTAGGGCCTCAGCAGACCATGGGATTGTGCACAGCTGGGGTGTGGGCCTTCGTGGCCTGCTTCCACGGCAGACCCCGGGTGCAGGCGGTGCGCTATCTGGCCCGAGCCCCTCAGGCCGCCTCACCCTACTCCAGTCTGCCGCCCAGCAGATGCGCCTCCACGGCGCCCACACCTGAAAATGCCACCACTGCTGGCACCTCTGACGCCTGAGTGGGAGCATGGATGGATGGACTCTTCAGTGGTGTAGTGTGGTAGTGACTCGCTGGAGCCGCCTTCAGGGGTGTTAGGATGGAGTTCAATTGCACTGCTTGGGGTGTTTCAGAGTTCTGCGATACTGAGGGTAGTACTGAAGGCTACTCCAATATGGTAGCGTGGCTTGTGCAGTCGAAATTATTGAGCGTATCTTTCAGACACTGGTTTGTCTTCCACGGTTATTGGTCCTAGTGTCTCCCTGCTCCGTCGTCCGCAGGTATACGTACACATTCAATGCACAAACTCCGGTCTTTGGTTGCGCGCGTTTTATGCGTGTTCGTTTTTGTATCGTTGAAGATTGATTTTTTTGGATTTTCTTGTGGGCGCCGTATTGTACCCGCTATGTTCTGCCATGTCATTGGTTCGAGAGCGACAAGAGTTGCCGCCCGCATTCGAGCCTGCAAACAAGCAATAGACAACGGTTGAAGAATTGTGCCGCTCGTCCGTCTCTGGGTGATATGTGGTTAATTGTCCGATTGTATTCTGCTCTTTCTACCTACTTAGACGCGAGTATGGCCACCGCACGGGAGATTACGGTATACTATGCTGTATGGTGCGCCCTGTTGGTTTGAAATGCTTTGGAGCATCTGTGCACATTGTTGTTTGAGAATGAGTTCTTTCATTCAAACCGACAGCGGCAAAAATTGCGCATGTATCGATCACTTACTACAACTATCGAGTCAGCAGCGCACAAGTTGCGCCGTTCAGTTCATTCAGCGTCATTCAGAGTGTGACCATAGCTCCAAGTTCTCCTATTAGCGATCGCCACCGCACACTCAATTGTCCGCCCGTGCGTTCGTGCGATTGTGATGCAAATAGGCGAACGTCCATTCTCCCGAATTAGTGCAAAGGGTATACTGTAGCGCGTTGTTAGGCGAATGTGGCTATGTATGCCTTTAGTCGAAGTCCCACACATACAAAATGCACACAATAATTGACAGGGTGCGCCTCCTTGAGCTGTCTCGCGTCGCGTTGAATTCTTCCCCCAACCGCTCTGCATCCCTCGCTGATTATGAATGCCATCACATGCTTTCTTCGTGTTCCGCTGACAGTGTGTGGTTTCTCCGTGAATGAGTCGTTCGTCGTTTCAAAGGACTGTGTCGATTGAATGCGTGGGATAAATTTGGAGATCAAAGCATACCGTATGTGTAAGCAGAGGGAACGACCGTTGGAGTTGCAATCTTTAATCGCAATGTTATACGAAACATGTGACACAATGCTTGGCACTACAGACGAGCGTTACTTGGTTGACTGCCATGTCTCAGAATGCGAGTATTGTCGAGAATAAAGCTTGCTGGTATCTCTGGCTGTAACAGACTTAACTTGGCTCAAGCCTACATACAGCGGTTGTGCTTTTTATTTTCTTTCACCTGATGATGAACCAAGGTGCAACATAGGACGCAAATGCTGCACCTTGGTCTCATGGCCCTGAAATCACAATTCGGGTGCCTAGCTTGTGAAGACGTCCATAGACAATGTAAAGGTAGGACAACAACAATACAAGGCGCTGGGGGGGCTGTTTGAAGACACAAAGGGCCTCTCCATTTTCTCGCCTGTTTGCGGAAAGGATAATAGAGGGCGCAAGGCGCGCTCTTCTCTTGAGGGCCCGACAGCAACAGTCGGATTGCTAGAGGGATGCCGCCGAGGATGGTGGTTGTTCTGAACAGCAGTTTAGTGTGGGAATTGAAAGGCGGGAAATTGCTGTTGAATAACGCATACCGAATTTCCCACCGTTCAATGAAACGGTAACGCGCAAAGCACACGTTACACTCTGAAGTTCACGTGTGGTTGTCACACCCACTTTCCGCAATCCACCCAGAACGCGCAATATGCGTAGTCTGGGTGGGTGGTCGTTTCCCAGAATCCACCATATGGCGTGTTTTTTGGCGACCACCCAGATTGCGCAATTCGCATGAGTGAATGCAGAAGCCAGAAGCAGGGAAGGACGCAGCCGGCCTGAGCAGTAGGTGGAAGTAAATGGAGGAGTGTTCACCCCACTTACAGTTTGCACTAAAACTCTGTCGACGTCTCGCGCCTGGCGAGTCTCAACTGAGGCTTAGCGCGACCACCAACTTCAGGAAGCGCTCCGCCCGCCCTGAAGTCGGGCACCGGTCGCGTTAAGCCTAAGCTTTGACCCGCCAAACTGCGACGTCGACTGACTCTCGTGGACTCTGGGCGCAGGGCGAGCCTAAGCATAGCCTGAACTGAAAGGACCCTATGCCAAACATTGATAACGGCAAGAAACCATCTACTATTGCGTAGTCTGGGTAGTGACCACCCGGAAGGCGCCATATTGCGCAGTTTGGGTGGCCATCACCCAGAAGGCGCCATATGGCGCCTTCTGGGTGGTTGCGCATTTTGGGTGTGACACGTTATCTCCGCGATTGAACACAAGGTGAAGTGCGTATTGATCGATCTTCATCGCGATTGCTGGCTTATCTTCTAACCTTGTCCCACTGGCCCAGTCATCCCATGACCTGCCTCCCTTCCCTGTTGCGCTTGTGGTTGTTGGTGGAGGGTTCCAGTGGAGAGAATGTTGACAACGCTGTGACTGTGACCGCTGGGGACCTTGCTGGATGATGGGCCTGCTTGTGGTGGTGGCTGTTCCACTGGACGGTGGGCAGTGATGGCCCCGCTGGAGGAAGAGCTGAGGTTCAGTGGCAGGCAGCTGAAGTAGGGGTGGTGACGATAGGGATGGGTAGCCTGCTGGAGGGGAGCCTGTGGTGAAGGTTGTCCGTAGGAGCCACCATAGGGGAAGAAATGGCTGCTGGCGGGAGCGCTGGCAGCGGGAACAGATGGCAACGTCTGGGAGGAGGCGTTTCCTGGAACAACAATACGAAGGCGTTTCAATCATCTCTTGATGTCTGTATCGTGGTGGAGACACCAGCACTGTATTGTCCTAAAGCCGAAGTATTCAGTACGTGTGCTTAGCCCTCTTCGTGGAATTGACATGCCTGGGAATGATTTGACAGAATAGCGTTGCTGTGGTTTCACCCTCGCGAAGCATCAAACCTACCTCCGTGTCCAGCGCCCAGTTTGTTGCGCAGTATGCGAGAGATGCTGCTGACGGAGGGGACGTTGTACTTGTCGCAGATTCCGTCCTGAATGAGGCGATCGCGGATCTCCCAGGCAAAGATGCCTGCGTCCCGCGACTTCAGCAGTCGAATGTGTTCCACGACCTACGCCAATAGTGATTAGCGTTTACGGGCGCCATTCAGTACATAGACTCACTGTCCAACATTGAGTGGCCCACCTTCGTAGTGGTGACCCTGGGTTTGCTGCCCCCTATGGCGCCAGGGAGAATGGAGCCCGACTCGTTGAAGCGCGCCAGGATCTTGCTCACGCAGCCGTGGGAGATTCTGAGAGTGCGCTCAGATGAATTGGTACGTGACTTCAGCAATTAGTGTCGGTGTGACAGCGTCACCTCAGTTGTCTGGAGATGTCGCAGGGTCTCACTCCGTGGTGGGCCAACTCGATGATCTTCATCCTCAGGGGAAGAGGCAAGGGTCTGCCGTTGACGAACACTCCCCCAAGTTGGTTCACTTCCCCATAGGGCAGCTCTGAAGTTGAAGTGTCTGTTTCCCTTACACATCATGAGGATAGAATCTGCCGCAACTCTTGTGCTCTTTCTTTGACAAGGGCACCTGCCAAAACATGTCTGGTGCAACTATACCATTCAAGCTTGGAAGAGATCCAAGTGCCAACTCAAGTTGGCGCTTTGACTTGAACTGATCTGGACTACAAAACATAACCAGTCACCAACCAACGGATGGAGGCAGTCGGCCACTGAAGCCACCCAGTGGAGCTTGTCTTCCAGCTGTTCCCCCTGCGATGGCCGACTGATTGGCCATAGCCAGCCAATTGGGAATTTCACTGGCGCCATTGGTGAAGGCGGGAGGTTGTTGGGGCTGTGTGGGTGGCTGCATGGCAGCTGGATAGAAGGCGGCGGGCCATGCGGCCGCGAAGGCGTTCAACTGCGGCTGGTGATGGTTGGCCCCAGTGGCGCCACTGACTGCTGCCATTACTATCTGCAACCTGGTATCAGGGGTCTGTCAGGCGTGTGGGTGCATCGGCGCGAGGAACTGCCTTCCTTCCTTCCTTCCTTCCTTCCTTCCTTCCTTCCTACCGCAATGTGGGTCCTGCTCGGCTTCGGTCTGATTCGACCGACTACCAGTCAAAGACGGTGGCGGCGGCGGCAACGGTCGAACGGTCGACTGCGGATAAGCCCGCCGCCGGTTCGGCAGCTACCGTCGCCGTTGCCTTCCGCAATCATTGGCCGCCCGGCGCCCTTTACTCGCCGCTGATTGGTCGAGGAAAGCTGTTTGCCGAGGCGCGCGCAAAACGGTGGCAGCAGGCGGCGGCGGTCGAGAGTTCGAGTTTCTCCTCCGTCTTAGCGTCGGCCGGCGGCAAACAGTGGCGCGAAAGCGGATTAACATCGCTCGCTTTCTTCTGCCCCTCTCTCTCTCTCGCTCGTTTAGGCGCGACACTTCGTTTGGTTCTGCGCCTCTCTCTCTCTCCCTCTCCCTTCGCCTTTTCCGCTCCTCGGCAAATACGGTGCCTCCCAAAGGGAGAATGGCGACAGTTCCACCAGATGACAGGGCCCAAATGGTAGGGTGGTCGTTGTCGCCTGACGCGGCGCGGGCTGCGAGGGACGCTCTTGACTTTGATCTCTCTCATGACTCCTGGAGTGCCCTTTGGGAAGAGGACGCCGCTTTCTCTTTTGTAGGCTACCGTTTCCCGAGGCTTCTCTTCCACTGTGAGAAGACGATGACACCCAATCCGAGCGTTGGCGCATCAAGTGGTTTGCCTTCCTTTTGAACTCTTCTGACAGCCGCAGCGGCCGATGCTATGGGAAAGGCGAGGGGAGAAAGACAAGTGAAAAGTCGAGGCGACGCTTCAACCACCTTCTGAATTCTTCATATAACGATAACGGATAACATCACTCGCATAAGCGGATGCAAGCACAGCGCAGACACTCTAAACGACACTGCAAGGCCATGCACGCTGCCTTCCTGGCTGCTCTCTGCATTTTGCGTTGGATACACAGTTTAGGGCGTTAGTAGACACAACGTTTTGAGCGCTTCTAGAGTGCAGTGCAGTAACTTGCCCATTTCTCTTGCGTGCATAGCTGCTGCCGTCCCCTGCAATTGTAGGCGCATCGGACTCGGACAGAGATGGCATCTTCCAAGGAGAAGGAACAGAAGTTTCCCAAAGGTTTCCAATTCGGTGTCTCCACAGCCTCTTACCAAATCGAGGGTGGCTGGAAGGAGGGCGGGCGCGGTCCTTCCGTCTGGGACACTTTCTGCCACCACAGACCTTCCTACATCAAAGACGGTAGCGATGGCGACGTCGCTTGCGACAGCTACCACCGCTTCGACAGAGATTTGGCCAATCTGATAGAATTGGGGGTACAGTATTCATTTCAGTACTAGGGCAACTGTGCAAGAAGCAGGACCCTATCGGAATACGATACGCGAATTTTCGGTCACCTCATATCGGTTCTCGTTGTCGTGGGCGCGCTTGCTGCCGTGTGGAACGACCGACAAGGTGAGTGAGGAAGGCGTCAGCTACTACAGAGGGGTCATTGCGAAGCTGCTCGACAGCGGCATTCGGCCATTGGTGGGAAATGGCGCTCTTGTCGGCTGTGCGCGGTCGGAGATGCAGCCTCTCTCAGTGACTTCTGCAGGTGACACTGTACCACTGGGACCTTCCCCAGGCATTGCAAGACAGGGGTGGCTGGCTGAATCGAGAGAGTGTCACTTGGTTCGCTGACTACGCCAGATTCTGCTTCACTACCTTTGGCGATCAGGTTTCTTCTCCTCTCCTGTTGATAATCGCGAGTGCACCACGACGACGACGATGATGCACTTCAATTTCAGGTGTCTCAGTGGATCACCTTGAACGAACCCTGGGTCCAGGCCTGGTACGGTCACGGCAAGCAGGCGGGTCACCACGCCCACGCTCCGGGGGGCTTCAGTCATCCCATGTGGACGGGATACTTGGCCGCCCACCACTTTCTTCTCGCCCACGCCGCCGCCTACGCCGTCTACAAGAATGAGTTCAAGCCTACTCAGAGAGGTGTGATGCTGTGTCTGAGACGAGCAAGACCATGTATACTGAAGTAACTGAACTGCCTATGCTTCAGGGGAAGTGGGCATAGCCATCAGCGGCCCATGGGTGGTCCCATCCACTGACAGCGAAGAGGACCATCGGCTGGCGAAACTTTCAATGGACGCAGAATTGGAGTACTTCGCACACGCCATCTTTTCTGAGAAGGGAGACTATCCAGATGGAATCAAGGAAGCCGTGTGGCGAGCGTCCCAAGCTGAGGGCAGAACCACTTCAAGGATTCCCAGCTTCACGAAAGAGGAAGTAGACTCCATTAAGGGTGATTAGGGCCTGTAGACAACTTCAAGAGGCATTGATGCAGTAGGTACAGTGAGGATTCTTTTAAGGTCAAAGGGATATCAGTGATTGATGAACCGCAAATTTTCCTAGCCAAAAGACGAAAGGTTGTTCCGTTCGAAGGTACAGAGAAGGATGGATATTATCCATCATTCGCTTATGTTCTTAGAAGGTCTTGCGCAATAGAAGGTCTTGCTTGTACATATTTGATTTGGCGCCGAACCATGTCTCTAGGCTCGGCTGACTTCTTCGGTCTCAACTACTACACGGGGAGTATGATTCGCGCCGACAGTCGAGAAGAAGTGAAGGCGGCCGCTTCCACGCAATTAGATCTCGACGTTGGCGGCGTCACCTTTGTACCCAAGGAATGGGAGAAGTACAGGTGACATTGAGAGGAGATACGGTAGCTCCTCGTCGCTGATTGGTCGTCCTAGAATGTGATGGCCAAGTTGCAAGTCGTCACTGGTTGATCTGACTACCGCTGGTTGTCGTGGCTGGCCATCGCTCCTGTCATTTTGCAGAGTGGGCGGCCATGACAGCTGGGTGCTGAATCTTCCCTGGCTGCTGAACAAGACCCTCCTTCACATCAAGGAGAGTTACGGCAATCCAAAGGTTGTCATCACAGAGAACGGCGCCTGCAATCCCCCTGGCGCCCCACTGGAAGACGTTGACAGAATCAACTACCTCGATGAACATCTGAAAGTCCTCTGGAAGTGTGAGCGCCTTCAGTGTTGCAATTCATCGGAAGTTGTCGACGTTAGTCGAGCTGCAAAGTAGTTTCATGAGAAGTTGCAGCATACTCATAATAAGTATATTCTCGTATGCTTGGAACAACCGGTGAAAGGCTCGTTCGGGTTGCAGAAATTCTACCACGTGCACCCTAGGTACACCGTTGCAGGCGTCCAGAAGGAGGGCTGTCGAGTGGAAGGCTACATGCTGTGGAGCCTGATGGACAACTTCGAGTGGGAGGACGGCTACACACGCAGATTCGGCATCTACCGCACAGATTTCGAAGACCCCAACAGGGCGACTGAACCCAAGGCCTCAGCCCTCTGGTACAAGGATTTCATCCGGAAGACGAGAGACAGAGACGATTGATTGATTGATTGAGGTTTGATGGTAGGAGTTCAGTAGACTTTCTTCTACACCAAAATGCGCCCATCGTGTACTACCTACCTACGTGAGCACCAAGAAGATCCAACTATTGTTGTAACTTCGAACTTTAGATGAGTTCCAGCCCGATTATGCAGTGCACTGGAGAGTATCGTTGCATCCGTGAGAATGCATTGAACAGCGATGTGGTTGTTACATTCTGTTTAACTACATGCCGAAAACTGGGGGCGCACGGGAACTAACTACTTACCATGGCTTTGCAGAGCCAATAGTTTCGGTCTGACATGACAAAGCCTTGTGTGCAGGAGCCCCTGCAAAGAAACACTCTGACGGCAGTGTCCCAGCGGACGGACTGACGCTTAGCAACCGTCGCTTACGACAACTGGCCGAAACGCGCTGTGTGCCGCGACGGTAGTCGCTTCCAAGTAATATTATGCATGCTGTAGTTTTCGAATCAAACGGTGGGAGCATCACTATCGCACACCACTCTCGCAACAAACGACCACCGGTTTCCCACCGCCCACGAACCTACACGACACACGAACAGAACAGAGCGAGCACACAGACCCTTCGAAAGTTCAGAGTCACGGCTACATAACGGCAACAAAACTACATAGCCTCACAAGCTAAGCCAATCGAGTTTCCTCGAGTTTCAGCGTATCGATCACACCCAGCATCTCTTCTAGCAACGAAAGAAACCTCACTCCTATCACCGTCTTCTCTCCTTCTATGCTGCTCTAACTCTCTCTCCCTCTCAGGAGTGATCGATCACTTGGGTCCTATCATGTTCTCAGGCTTGACCCACTCCTTGAACTGTTCCTCGGTGAGAAGTCCCAGTTTGAGGGCGGAGCCCAGCAGCGTGTCGCCCTCCTTGTGCGCCGTCTTGGCGATCTTCGCCGCGCTGTCGTAGCCTATGAGACATACATGACACTATTGGCTAGGCTGAGGTGCAATGCTAGAGCAGAGCATAGAGTAGCGTCGTTCATCATCATCATCATCATCCTCATCATACTATCCCAAACGCAAAGCCAATCAATGACCGACCGATGTGGGGGTTGAGGGCGGTGACGAGCATCAGGGACTCGTTCATCAGTTTGCTGATGCGCTCCCTGTTCGCCTCAATGCCCACCACGCAGTTGTCAGTGAAGGAGACGCTGGCGTCCGCCAGCAGGCGCGTCGACTGCAGCACGTTCTTCACTGAAAGAGAACAATGAGAGATTAGACACTTTTTCTCAACGAGGCGAGTAAAGGAGAGTATGGAACCGATTTCGGTTCAGCCAAGGGGCGCGTTGTGCCTTTTCAGGTCAGCTGGCATAGGCATTGACTAAACTTATAGACTACTAGACTAGGAGTAAGAAGAAAGGCTCTTAGAGGCTTGAGGAAGCCGTGTCATACTAATCCCAACAAGAAACGCTTCCGAACCCACCAATCATAGGCTTGAAGACGTTGAGCTCGAAGTGCCCATTGGAGGCTCCCACAGAGACGGCCACCTGATTGCCCATCACCTGTGCTGCCACCATCGTCAGGGCCTCGCATTGGGTGGGATTGACCTTGCCTGAAGAGAGGAACCCTTACTTCCTGATCTTGCGTTTATTTCACGAATACCATGGAACCCTCTCAGACTTCATGTCAACCTTGTCAGATTAGCTGCTAGTGCTGCACCTTATCTTCAGATGGGCAAGTGACTGTCACTGGCCGTATAGATTCCAACTGACAAGAAACGACATTGCTGATAGAAGACAAGTTTCTACTAGTACATGTGATGCGCCTGGAGAATATTGAGGCGGCTACTAGTCACAACACAGAAGAGCCTATTGACAAGACCAACCTTCATCATCCAGTTGTTAGGAAGTGAAACCACTTCAGTATCGGAGGCTATCTCAAGTTCGCTCCACCCACCGGGCATGATGCTGCTTCCGGGTTCGTTCTCGGGCAGCTGCAGCTCTCCCAGGCCGCATCTGGGTCCTGAGCCCAGCAGTCGAATGTCGTTGGCCACCTTCATCAGACTGACTGCCAGCACGTTCAGAGCCCCGTGAACCTGTGTAGTGGAGGGGTGTGAATCTTGGTTCCTCCTTAGGCTCCATCTTTGCCTCAACTCCAACCTACCATGGCCGCCCTCACTCCCTCTCTCTCAAGTTCCCAGAATCCTCCTTCCTCCTCAATTCTCAAGCCCCATAAGCCTCACCTCGACCATGGCGTCGTGTGCGGCTAGCGCCTCAAACTTGTTGGGCGCCGTCACGAATGGAAGTCCCGTCAACTCTCCCACTCTGGCCGCTATCTTCTCCGCGAAGCCCTTGCGAGTGTTCAGGCCCGTGCCCACTGCGGTGCCACCTGAAGGTTGAATGGTATGTCGCTTCAGGAGTTTCAGTGATCTCCTCAGCCACACAGACAGTACAGACCAGCAGCCAGCTCGTAGAGACGGGGCAGAGTGGCCTTGACGCGCTCGATCCCATTGGTCAGCTGCTGGGTGTAGCCGCCGAATTCCTGGCCCAGGGTCAGGGGGACGGCGTCCTGAATGGAAAAGGTTACACAACTCAGTCACAAGGCAGTCAGCTCTCTGCTCAGTTTTATACGTGGGTTTCAAATGAGAGAAACAAAAGCCAAGAACCTGAGTATGCGTGCGTCCGATCTTGATGATGTCCTTGTAGTCGTTGGCCTTGGCCTGCAGAGCGTCCCGCAGGTGGGTCAGGCCGGGCAGCAGTCTGCAGACAACACATCGTCTAATTGACACTCAACAACCACTCTCCCAACTCTATTCTTCCACTGAAATAACCTCTGGTTGATCTCCCTGGCGACGGCAATATGCATGGCGGTGGGAAAGGTGTCGTTGGAACTCTGCGACATGTTGACGTGGTCGTTGGGGTGGACTGGGGTCTTGGAGCCCAGCTCCCCGCCCAGGATCTCGATGGCTCGATTGGAGATCACCTGCAGAATGGGATGATAATGATGATGATGAACGGTACGCGGGAGTGATACGGATGGCGATAGGTGATTGATCAAAACATGGTTGGCCATGACGATGGTAATCCCGGAAGGGAAAATGGTGATCAGAACATCGGAGACCATGTGAAATGATGAAGATTGGGCTCATCAGTGATCAGAATTACTACCAGCAAGGCAGAGATCATCGTGTTGACCAGTGGATCATCTGAGAGACTGCGCCAATCAATATCCCATGGTCACGTTGCACAAGCCCAATATCTCTCATCTCAACAGGCAAGACTGCTGAAGTCAAATGTCAATGATGTTGTTCAGTCACTAACCTCGTTGACGTTCATGTTGCTCTGCGTCCCACTGCCCGTCTGCCAGGTCACCAGGGGGAAGTGGTCGTCCAGCCTCCCGTCCACCACCTCAAACAATAATCTGTTGGATCATGTCAATGTCATACATCGCCTTCATGCCTGTAACGCTGCCCCCCCCCCCCCCCCCCCCCCTCATCCAAGCCTGACAAACCCCCCTCCCAAAAATTGCAGACATGTTACCCTGCGGCGCTTTAAAAATATGGCCAATTTTCGCCTGCGGCGCAATATTTAGCCTGTTTTTTTTACCAAAATTAAGCGATACTAGGCACTGTTTAGCCTATTTTTGCAAAATTTCCTTACTTTTTGACAAATGTTTAGGTCATTTGCCTCCGCCCCCCCCCCCCCCTAGGTTTTGAACCTCCCCCCCCCCCCCCCCCCCTTTACCCGTCCCCCCCCCCCCCCTCCCCGAGGGGGCGCTTTACAGGTATGATTGCCTTGGATATGATAGTTATAGCAAAACCTCCAATAAGCGACCTCGCTCCACTAGCGGGCCCGGAATAGAGGAAAGATTTCCTGTGACGACATACGAATATCAAAAATTTTCGCCTGCGGCGCTATATTCAAAGCGAATTCGGCATTTTGGGACAAAAATTCGCCAAATTTTCGCCTGCGGCGCTCATTTTAAACAAGTATAAATAATAAAGTCGAAAAACGCGAAATTTTTCGCCTGCGGCGTAATTTTAAAGGTAAATTTGAGGTATCTAGTGCTTGGCTTTAAAATGCGAAATTTTCGCCTGCGGCGCTTTGGAAAACAATTCTGATTTTGTGCCCCCCCCCCCCTACCGGAAATTCCTGGGCCCGCCACTGCTCCGCTCGAGGTGTAGTTGAAATAATAAGCGACCAGGTCGCTCATTGGAGGTTTAGCGGTAGCCACAACATACAAGGAACGTTTCACCGCCAGCTTAGATGCAACTGATGTGCATCCGTAAACAATCCGACGGCTAAGCGACAAGTGAAACACATTCCTCATTTATCGCTTTCGACAGTCATACAACTCGACTAAACGCACCTCTTGCGCCGCCTGGGCGATGGCGTCCACCTTTGTCTTGTCCAGGCCGAACTCCTGGTTCACCAGGGCCGCTGCCTTCTTCAGAATGCCGAACGCGTGGACGACTGGGATCTGAAAATGTGGAGAAATTGAAAAATACTGAAATATTGGTGCGCTGCGCGCATACGTGTAATTTGGGGGGTGGGTGATCATCACATCCCCCCCCCCCCCCCCCGGCCCCAAGATGCTGATGGCGCCAGTGCGCACCCCCCCCCCCCCCCCCCCCAAATGCCGAGCGGTGAACAGAATTGTTGCCTGCAGGGCTATAAAATAGTAACAACTTTTGGTTGTGACGTTCGGAATTGTGAGAATTTTCGCCTGCGACGCTCTACATTATGAAACCTTTCGCCTGTGACGCTCCATATTATGAAACCTTTCGCCTGTGACGCTCCATATTATGAAACCTTTCGCCTGTGACGCTCCATATTATGAAACCTTTCGCCTGTGACGCTCCATATTATGAAACCTTTCGCCTGTGACGCTCCATATTATGAAACCTTTCGCCTGAGGCGCGCAAAATGGCAATAATTTAGCAGGCGGGGCCTACAACTGCAAAAACGTCACCTGCAGCGCTATACTTGAGCTAGTATTGGCCAATTTTAATCAATTTGTGGTATTTTTGGCCAATTTTCCGAAAACTTTATGCACTTTTGCTACTTAGTTCTATCCCGCTCACGGGGTACCAGACCCCCCCCCCCCCCCACCTTCGAGGGACCCGTACACCTCTCCCCCGCCCCTCCACCTCGTTGGTTCCTCCTTCTACACATATTATATGCAAATTCATATCGCTCACAGGCATGCGCTCCTCGGTGCCGCCGATCTTGAAGTTCATCATGGAGCGGGCCGTCTGCGCCCCGTAGTAGCGGTCCTTGGGCACCTGACAAATGAAAATGATACAATTGAAACGTAATTAGGGCTTTTCAATCGCAGCAAGTCACTACAAGAATGAACAGCGCGACTCAACAAATCATGTTGACCACCATAGACAAGGGAGCTGGTGGGGGGGGGGGGTTCCCGCCACCCCCCTCGCCACCCAACCCTCCACAAAATGAACCCCGTACCATTCCACAACGAAGAATTCTAAATTATATACCCTCCAGGTGTCTGCCGTTTGAAGTCAAACCGCAGTCAGGCGTGCTTGAGCCAAGCACTGTCGAACACAATTGCAGCGTAGGTAGCGTCAAAGCGACCAAATGTCACACTACCTCGTCTATCTAACCAGTCCAAAACGTTCCACAAAATACAATACCTATTTATACAACACCACTCACTGCCAAGTCTCCAAAAGTGTCTCTCTCGATACGAACGTTCTTGGAGTCGGCCGCTTGACTGGCTGCAGAAGTGTTCTGCAAGAGTTGTCCGTTCATCATTTTGTCAGTACTATGAAGTTTACACTGAAGTGACGCGCGTCGGGTCAGTCACTCACGAAGGCGTGCTTGGAACCCAGCGTGGGAGGCGCCATTGCGAGAGAGGCCTGAATGAACAAATTACTGAGTTCATGAGCCCAACAGAGTAACTCACTATGCAACTGACAACCAATTAAACATGGACTGAAACTCTTGCTTGCTCTGGGGATAAGCTCGGCAGTACTTCACAGTGCAAGAGCAGAATGGTAACTGAGCCCTAATCTGACACGTTGCGCAGGCCCAACTAAACTAAAGAGAGTAATGTCATGAGGAATTCGTTGCGGAGTAGCATAAGTGACAAGACTTTAGTTTGACGGATCATAGGCAACCTCCACGCGACACCGAAGATACCAGCCATCCGAAAGCAGCACACGGCAAAATAGCAACGTGCTAGCAATGGAATGGAAGGAATATGCAAGCAGCAAAGCGCCACTACTAAGAGGATAGGTACAGACTACACAATGTGTAGCAGGCAGGCGAGCAAGCGATGATGCGTTGTCGCAAGTCTGAAACTTGGCACGAAACATGCGCATGCATGACTCGTCTCACTCTCGTTAGTATTCCAACCTTCCACAACAAGCGAGCGGCGCAAGACAAGCAATGGGAACACAACAACTGCCCGAAGCAACGCAGCAAACCCACTCGCCTACTGAACATTCAATCTACGGGCCGTCCATAGTAGGCGTGGTGAAACAATTTCGGCCAAAGCAAGGTCTCTGCCGGTAGTTGCACTAGCAGCAAAATATGTCGTTGCAATAGAGCAATGAAATTCTAAGCTACAACCAGAAGCGGACCAACCAGTCACTCTTCAGGGGGGGCAATAGAGCGTGGGGTGAAGCAATTTCGGGCAACGACACTCAGGCACTTTTCACAAACAAGAGGAAAACAAGTAGAGCACCACACCAGTCAAACACATAAGCGCCTCAGGCGGCACACAAGCGCGGGCTTCAAAGGGAAAACAGCTGGACGCAGAAGGGTGACGCAAAGATATCGATTATTGCGAGCGCAGCGGCGGCTACTACAAGACTGCGGGCGCGCTTGCTTTTCAGGTGATATACGCGGCGGAGGGCGAGCAGCGATAAATATCCACCACGACACGTGTTGAAGAAACAGAGCAGCTGACGTGTAGGTTCGTGATGAAAAAGCCTCAAAAGAGGAAATAGGTGCTATTGGTCGTGAGACTACGGGGGAGTTCGACTGAGATTTGGGGTGAGGGGGGTAACAGGAAAGAAAATCGCGTTCTTGAAGTTGTAAAATAGCCAAAGTTGGCAAAAATTGCCCAAAAATTACCAGAAGCGTTTCGCTCAACTTGGAAGCAACCTGTACCAAAACGACACAAAACTGGTAAAAAATAGCGCCGCAGGCAAATTTTTGCCAATTCTACGTCGATTTAAAAAACTGCCGCCTGATTTTCAGGGGGTTAGCTGGGGGGGGGGGGGGGGTAGCTGCAATCTCGGCTGGGGGGTGAGGGGTGGGAGTAAACAAGAATCAAGAATTTCATTCTTGTGGCCGTGGCTAGGGTGGGGGGGGGGCATCCGGCATAGGTGCGATTGGGAGGGGGGGGGGGGGTGCACACCCCCCACCACCAACGGCCAACAGGAACGAGATTCTTGTTAATCCTCCCACCCCCTGCCGACGTGCCGAGATTCCAGCTACCCCCCTAAAAATCAGGAAATTTCCCAAAAATTATCGAATTAGCAAAGATTTTCGCCTGCGGTATCATTTTTGAGCAATTTTGAGGCATTTTGGTACAATTTGCTTCAAAATTGAGCAAAATATACGTTTTTGACAATTATTAGGCATCCTTGGCTATTTGAGCTCCATAGGTGCGATAGCTCATGAGGCTAGGGGAGGGGGGGGGGGTTAGACCGAGATTTGGAGGCGGGGAGGGGTAACAAGAACGAACAGGAATCCTGTTCCTGATGGTCTCCAAAAAATAGCCAAAGAGCCCAAAAATTGCCTAAAAACGGCCACAAACGCCTATTTATGCTCAATTTTGAAGCAAATTGTATCAGGCGAAAATTTTTGCTAATTTTAGGTCGATTTTTGGGAAATTTTTCTGATTTTTAGGGGGGAGGGTAGCTGGAATCTCGGCGGGGGGGGGGGGGGGGGGGGGGGTTAACAAGAATCTCGTTCCTGTTGGCCGTTGGTAGGGGAGCGTAACCCCTCCCCGCCCCCCCCCCCCCCCCATAACACCTATGTTGAGCTCCAAGAACGCGCTTCTTGTTCTTGGTACCCCCTCCCCCAAATCTCTGTCTACACTCCACCCAGGCCAGCCTCACGACCAATCGCACCTACCCTACGCACTACACTACAACGACAAACGGCATCGGATGATTCTCCATCGCAGAGTTGTTGCACCCACACACTCACTTGTCCGTGTAAGAAGAGGCCGCCGTATCGCGTCGCCAGCGCCGTCGCCGATCGCCGAAAGACAACAGAGGCCATGTCCGCGCGCGAGAGACTGCGTGTGCCGTGTACAGCGCAACACCCTTTATTTGCTTGCTCTCAAACTCACTCTCCCAGTAGACAGACACAAACAGAGCGGGGGACGCAGCGTGTGCAACGGGGGACTGTAATTCTACAGACAGCAATTTGCAATTACGGTAGGTTTTGCACTGTACTACGCCATGTTCTGCAGCTTGCTAGCGGTGAGTGGTTCTTGCTGGCTGTTGAGGAGATTTACGTTACTTTTGGTAGGGTTGTCATATTGAGATGGGGCTAAAAATGGTGGACCACAGAAAAATCGGTACGGACCACAGAAAAATGGGTATTCGCACAGAAAAATGGGTATTCGAACAGAAAATGGGTATCCGCACAGAAAAATGGGTATTCGCACAGAAAAATGGGTATTCGCACAGAAAAATGGGTATTCGCACAGAAAATGGGTACTCGCACAGAAAAATGGGTATTCGCACAGAAAAATGGGTATTCGCACAGAAAAAAGGGTACTTGCACAAAAATGGGTTTTCGCACAGAAAAATGTGTACTCGCACAGAAAATTAGATACTTGCACAGAAACGTGATAATATCACGACAGACTCAGGCTCAAGCGTTGGCTTTGGCTTAGGCTAAGGCAGGCTCAGGCTCAGGCTAAGGCTAAGGCTTAGGCTTAGGCTTAGGCTTAGGCTTAGGCTTAGGCTTAGGCTTAGGCTTAGGCTTAGGCTCAGGTCTACGATCTCCTCCTGCTCAGGCCTGCGATCTCCGCCTAGCCTACGATCTCCTCCTGCTCAGGCCTACGATCTCCGCCTAGCCTACGATCTCCTCCTGCTCAGGCCTACGATCTCCGCCTAGACTACGATCTCCTCCTGCTCAGGCCTACGATCTCCGCCTAGCCTACAATCTCCTCCTGTTCAGGCCTATGATCTCCGCCTCCGCCCAGCCTACGATCTCCTCCTGCTCAGGCCTACGATCTCCGCCTAGCCTACGATCTCCTCCTGCTCAGGCCTACAATCTCCGCCCAGCCTACGATCTCCTCCTGCTCAGGCCTACAATCTCCGCCTAGCCTACGATCTCCTCCTGCTCAGGCCTACGATCTCCGCCTAGCCTACGATCTCCTCCTGCTCAGGCCTACGATCTCCGCCTAGCCTACGATCTCCTCCTGCTCAGGCCTACGATCTCCACCTAGCCTACGATCTCCTCCTGCTCAGGCCTACAATCTCCGCCTAGCCTACGATCTCCTCCTGCTCAGGCCTACGATCTCCGCCTAGACTACGATCTCCTCCTGCTCAGGCCTACGATCTCCGCCTAGCCTACGATCTCCTCCTGCTCAGGCCTACGATCTCCGCCTAGCCTACGATCTCCTCCTGCTCAGGCCTACGATCTCCGCCTAGCATACGATCTCCTCCTGCTCAGGCCTACGATTTCCGCCTAGACTACGATCTCCACCTACCTAGCCTACAATACGATCTACGATTCGCTCTGCTTTGCCAGGTTTAGGCCTACGATTACCCTCTAGCAGGCTTTGTACATGATTCTATCGAGTTTCTGTGCAAGTACCCATTCTTCTGTGCGAGTACACATTTTTCTGTGCGAATACCCATTTTTCTGTGCGAGTACCGATTTTTTCGCCCGGCCTCAGCCGGGCGAACCCCTACGAGAGCTTATCGTGCGTGCGTCCGTCCGTCCGTTCGTTCGTTCGTTCGTTACGCTCTCAGATCTCGGCGTTGGTGAGTTGTAGGAAGGAGATCTTGGGCTCTACGGAAAGGTCTTGACTCACTGATCATTCAGCTAAGAGACTTCGAAATTCAAAACTTTGAATTTCGCGAGTTACAGTAACCTAAAGTTTCAAAACGGGAATGTCAGATCTCGACGTTGGTAAGTCGTAGGAAGGCGATCTTGGGCTTTATGGATAGCTCTAGACTCACTGATCATTCCGCTAAGAGGTTGCGAAATTCAAAAGTTTGAATTTCGCGCGTTACAGTAACCCAAAGGTTGAAAACGGAAAACGGCTGTAACTCGCTCGTCTTACGTCGTAGAGCGGCGTGCGATAGGTCAACTAAAAGGTATCGACGTGCTCTTTCATCCGATTTAGATTTCGACATTTAAAAGTTTGAATTTCGCGAGGTACAGTAACCTGACGTTTCAAAACGCAACTGTCATATCTCGACGTTGGTAAGTTGTAGGAAGGCGGTTTTGGGCTTTATGG